>CM035806.1:59737047-59754423 GCA_020466095.1 Chlorops oryzae | reverse complement strand
CAACTGAAAGTCGCTATTGACGGGATAAATGATATGCATACATATATATTTATATATATATATATACATACATATATATTTTATATATATATATACATATATATATATACTTATATAATTTTCTATAACCCATTATTTATGGTTGCAATATAGTGGAGTTAATCAAATGCAGTTTAGTACAAAGAGTATAGAATCTAAAGAGTTCCCATATTCATAATGGCGCTTCAAGGGAAATTTTTCATGATGAACGATTAGCGCCTTGGTTGGATTCGGGTTGTATAGGTAAAGTTCGACCGAGCAAAAACAAGTTCGACCAAAACAAAACAGTCGAAGGAACACAAACGAGATTTTTGAAAAAAATGTCAACAAAGATCGAACCTCTCTTTCCCGCAAATAGAGTTTCTATTGCCTAACTGTTCGCACGCATTGATTTGAAAAATTGCGTGAAGAACGCGAATTTTTGGATTTTCGCAAAAAATCAAAAAAGCGAAAGTGAAGAATAACAAAATCGGACCTCTCGTTTTTACTCATTCCATTTAATTCGGTTTCTTCACACTTATTGATTTGATAGGCCAAACCAGTTTTTGTGTTTTTGATGTGTGCTTGAAAGTTTTTGGCGACCAGAAAATTTAAAATTCGTTTTCTGCTTCGATTGCTTATGTAGCCGAAGCGTTTTATCCTCATTGATGAGCATAAAATGCTTGTGTTAATGTAGGGTGATTTTCTATGTAAGAGTAACATGAAAATTGTCGGCATGCACGCTTTTACAATACCCACTTGAAATATGCGGAACTGCTATGTAAATATAAATAGCTATCACAGACTTACAATATTAAAATAAATAATTCAATCAGATACCCAAATTAATTATTATTTTTGAATTTAAAAATCAATATGAAATAAATTATATTTTTAAAATTAGTATTTGAGTGTTGTTCTCAGAGTTTTATTTGTTGATCAATAAATAAAAATTATTTGTCAAGTTGTATTTTTTGATCAGGAAATTATTTTTCGAGTTTTATATTTTACTCAGAAAATAAAAATTATTTTTCAAGTTTTTTTTTTTACTCACTAAGTGCAAGTATTATGCAAATATTTTTAAAATTCGTTGTTTTTCTTGCAAGTGCCTTTTTAAATTTGATAAATAATTCCCTTGAAATGGTGCCTTACATATTTTGCATTCCCACGAATTTTTCGTTTCCTAAGAGATAAAAAATTTTCTTACAAAAATGTGCCGTTTTCGTCCCAATTTACTAATTTTTATTTTTTGAGTAAAAAATATAACTCGAAGAATATTTTTTATCTTCTAACACGCTATTTACACGTTAAGACATTTCGGTAACGAAACACACTTTTTGGAGGCTAGGGACTCGCGAGGAAGTGGTATGGAAGCGTTTTTCTCTCCTCCCCCTGCGTCCCTTGCCTACCAAAATTTGTTCCATTATCGAAATGTCTTAACGTGTAAATAGCGTATAAGCAAAAAATAAAACTCGAAAAATAATTTTTATTGCTTGATCGAAAAATAACAGAGATCCTAAATAACTGCTAAATTTTTTAGAATCGAAAAAATTGCTTAAGATTGGGATTTTTTTGTTTTTCGTTGCTCAAAACTTTTATTTGTTGATAAATATTTTTTACGTTGCCTTATAACAATTATTAATGAGAAAAAATTTGTTCCGTTGCTCATAAATTTAAACGTTCAATAATTATTTTTAACGTTGCTTCAAAACGATTGTGAATGAAAAAAAAACTTTTCCGTTTCTTATTAGCTTTTATTTTCAATTAATAGTTTTTAATTTATTTCGTTAAGAGAAAAATTATATGAATAGTGGTATACTGGTGATACAATTCTACTGATATCATTAACAGCGCTGCTGAGCACGGTGGTTATATGGCAACGTAAAAAATATTTATCGAACGATTAAAATTATCTGCAACGGAAAAATTTTTTTTTCTTCAATAACTGTTAAAGAAGAATGAAATACCTACATTTTCATTGTTTGATACTGTTACAATGAAATTTTTTTAATACAAACTTTAATAGTTATAGTCCCATTTTTTCCCTTATTTCTTATAACTGTTATGTCTCTGAAAAATAATAATTATAAACTTTCACTTATTTACTTTTGTTAAACCTGTACATCAACATTCATTCGACAAGGACCGACTATTCATCTCTTATTTTCTATAGCAAGTGCGCTACAAACATTTTCGATTCAGCAATCCGCTTGAAACGCTGTCGCGTAATAGTTCACATGAACGCAGAAAATAATTTCTGTTCAATAAATGCTTCAAAAACGAAGTCAAAACATCTAAGCAAGACAAACATACATACATATATACCCTTAACACATACGTTCAGTCCATTAGAAAAAAACCACGCAAACACAAATATATGGTGCAACGGCGTTTTTTCTAACTTCCACACTCCTTCACATACCTTTTCACGCAGTATTCAAAGCAGGCGAAAAAAATCATTCATAATTCTATTTCTACGCACGCGCCAAAAGCTATCCAACCAAATATTAGCTCTTCAAACCCGCTTCCAACTCGAAAGTCTGCAGCGGAACATGTTTGACCAAAAGGCGCCCATATATACATCATGAGAGCCAAACCATAAAACCCATTATATTACCCTTATGGGAACTCTTTAGATTCTATACTCTTTGTTTAGTATATATCATCTGGTTATTGAACGCGCTAACTTACTTAAAACCATTGCATACTTTTAAGAGATCTGCAAAAGTAGCGCAGGGATGCCAAAAGAGGTATAAGACCCTTCGTATACCAGATAAACAAAATAACCAGTATTTTTCGGGATAGTTTATTCAATAATATGCTACTATCATCTTTTCAGAAATGGTTTTTTTCATTGAAATAATTTGTAAACTAAAAATTACCAAAGATGAGAAAGATAATATACATAAATATATATATAAAATATATATTAGGTGTAGTAAAAAGAAATCCATTATTTTTGCATTCAATTGAGGGCTTTATTTAAGATAGTTAGAATGACCCGATTTAGGTCAAATATGCGCCGTTTTGTTCGATAACTTGTTGCCATTTTAAAGGTAATTTCATTATGCCTCTCTCATAGAAGCCCTCGTTCCTATTAGCAAAAAATTGAGACAGTCGAATTTCATAAGCCTCTCTTGAAGCGAATGTTTCACCAGCAAAATTGTTCGCCATGGACAGGAACAGATGGTAATCACTTGGTGCCAGGTCCGGACTATAAGGTGGATGCAGAAGAACCTCCCAACCAAACTCCCGGAGCTTCTGGCGAGTCACTATCGATGTGTGTGGCCTGGCGTTGTCCTGATGGAACACAATTCCTCTCCTATTGGCCAAAGCTGGCCGCTTATGGGCGATTGCTTCCTTCAGACGGTCCAATTGTTGACAGTAGAGTTCCGAGTTAAGAGTTTTGCCGTATGGGAGCAGCTCATAGTAGATAATTCCCTGCCAATACCACCAAACACACAGCAAAACCTTCCTGGCCGTCAATCCTGGCTTGGCCACCGTTTCCGCCGGTTCACCGTGTTTCGACCACGACCGTTTTCGCTTGACGTTGTCGTAAGTGACCCACTTTTCATCACCAGTCACCAACCGCTTCAGAAATGGGTCGATTTTGTTGCGGTTCAGCAGCGATTCGCAGATGGAAATTCGGTCTATGAGGTTTTTTTGCGTTAACTCGTGTGGCACCCATACATCGAGCTTCTTTGTGTATCCAGCCTTATACAAATGGTTCCAAACGGTTTTTTGTGCAATCTTTAGCTCTTTTGCAATCGAAACAGTGCTAACATGACGGTCGGACTCGATAATTTCCATGATTTTATCGACATTTTCGACAATTGGCCTTCCAGTGCGTGGTGCATCCTTGACATCGAAGTTACCGGAACGGAATCGACGAAACCAAAATTGCGCATGATTGGCTGTTACAGTATCAGGTCCATAAACGCTATTCACATTTTCAGCCGCCTGGCTTGCGTTTTCTCCCTTATCGAAGAAAAACTGTAAAATGTAGCGAATTTTCTCTTTGCTGATGTCCATCTTTGACAAGCTCTCAAACAAAACTGAATCAATCAATCAAAAAAGTGTCAAAAAAGCTTTTTTAGTAGGAACTGTCATCTTTCTAATGCCCCCTAGCGGAACACGATCGGACTTATACAACGCGAGATGCAGATAAATAACGCCATCTATTGGAAAAATAATGGATTTCTTTTTACTACACCTAATATATAAAATATATATAGATATATATATATATATATATATATATATATATATATATATATATTTAATCGTTTTGTATATCGCATAATTTATGGCTGCGATATAGTGGGTTTTGTCAAACGCAATCTAGTAAATGTCATGTGGTCGTTGAACTTGCTTAATTACTTAAAACCATTGCATAAATTTTGGAGATCTGCAAAAATTTGATCACAGTGATGCCAACTCCTTGGTACTTTAGCGTCGCACCAAATAAATATTAGCACATTGTGTTCATCTATAAAGCGCTAGATGTAGCATGAAAAGGGCGAAGCTGGCACCACTGTTAAAGCATGCACAGCATTTCATCTAAGTCTTGTGGTACATATATTTAAGTAATGAATTCTAAGAGAAATTGCATTTGGAATTTAAACAACATTGTAAGGATCGACTATGTATAAAAAATATAATAGCGAAAATTTAGATGAATACGACTATTTATTTAATTCATTCAATTCACCCACCCAATTTCAAAACCTTTCCATAATTTTTGGGACCCACAACAAAGCATCTTCAATGCATATCCAGAAATGAGAAAAAACATTAAAAACAGAACCTAACTCTATGCTCGTAAATACTACGGAATACAATACCCTTCCATCCCAACCATAGTTTTATTTTCAAGGTAAGCCTACTATTTGACCTCAAGGCCTCTACGGTTGCTTGGCCTAATAAAATATCCATTCGTAGGTATGGAAGTCCAACAAAAAAAATCAATACATCGTAGTAAGCATTTGTTTTGAAATTGAAGTTTCAACGATTTTCTATACGGAAGTTACATTATTTTCCATTTTTAGGCGTGGCAGTGGGCGGGCTAAATAAATTTTTGTTCATACACCTTCCATTCGCCTTGGTCAACCTATGTTGCGAATTTGAAGCTTCTACGCCTTTTACTTCGGAAGTTACGAAAAATCTTCATTTGTGGGCGTGGCAGTGGGCGGGCCATAAAAAAAATTTTCCTACATCTTTCATTCGCCTTGGTGAACCTATGTTGCGAATTTGAAGCTTCTACGCCTTTTACTTCGGAAGTTATGAAAATTCTCTATTTTTGGGCGTGGCAGTGGGCGGGCTACATAAATTTTTGTTCCTACACCTTTCATTTGCCTTGGTCAACCTATGCTGCGAATTTGAAGCTTCTACGCCTTTTACTTCACAAGTTACGATAAGCCCTTATTTTTGGGCTTATTTGTGGGCGTGGCTCGAAAAGGGTGGCGTCCATTTTTTGCCAGGATATGTCCCTTTTCGTAGTTTACCAGGACACCAAATATCAATGGAATGTGTTGAGTGGTTCGCAAGTTACAAGCATTTTACTGAAAACACATTATATTCATTTGTGGGCGTGGCAGTGGGCAGATGTCTCCCATTTTTACTTAGGATCATACTCGGATCCCGATATACCTGTGTGCCAAATTTCGACTTGATTGGTCCAGCCGTTTCAGAGGAGATCCGACCACGGACGGACGGACAGACGGACAGACGGACAGACGGACGGACGGACGGACGGACGGACGGACAGACGGACAGACGGACAGACGGACAGACGGACATGTCTAAATCGATTCAGTTTTTGATCCTGATCATTTCTATATATATTTTTCTATAGCTCCGGAGCTTAATTCTCCCTGTTACAAGATTTGCACAAAACTAATATACCCCGCTTACGCTGGGTATAAAAAACGTATAAAAATGGTAAGTACATAAACAAACTACATTTGTGATTATACTATTTTGAAATTGTGCCCCTGGCCACTGAGTAGCATTTTTTTGTGTGTGTGTGTGTTTTACGCGTAAAGTTTTCTGTCGAATAAATGGAAAAAGAGTTAGAAAAGAATACGCGAAAACTAAAAGAGTCCAAAGAACACGCCGGTGTAGCCCGAGCAGAAGGGTTGAGTTTAATAAGAGAAATAAATCCATATCGCGAATTTTTGCTTTTAATCCAAAACGAGATAGCGTTGGCTCATTTCCCTCAATTAGAATAAGCAATTTTTTTGATCGAAAAATCTAAGAATTCAGTAAGTTCAGCGAACGACGCAGTGTTGCGAAAGGTCAATTTAGCGAGGATAAAGTCCTAACGTCAGTTTGGAAACATCTAGGAGCGTAAAATTTTAAAACTAAGTGCTTCTTCTTTACGAGAATGAGTGTGCCATAAATGGGCGTTATAGGCGAAGTAGGCGTGGCACATGCCATAAGTGAAAAAAAAAATTTGTTTATTTTTCTATGTATAAAAGGCAGTTATGTGCTCTTTATATTAAATTTCGTTTAATAACATAAATTCGGTGCACTTCGAAAACAATTGGCTAAATTAACATTAAAAAGCTAGTAATATTTTTAATCTGATTGTATTTCATATTCCTGTAATAAAGGAACTTGAAGTAAAAACATTATTTCACCACATAATAGTTCTTCATTTGTAGAAAGAATAGTTGATGTTGTCGAAAAAGGCGAAATGAATGGATCCGATGATAGAAGCAAATAATTAAAAAGATCTTCCATTGTTTTCTCTCGGGACATTTTTCGAGTATGATGTTCTCTAATAAATCTGAAGTCTTTCTTTCAAGGCCTCCTCTGACATCATTCCAATCGGAAGTGCAGAGTTTTGAATCATATCTGCGCCGTGAATCAAAATCTTGTGTACACTTGATGGCATGAAGTACCATGGATACAATTCCACGAACAATTTTGCAGTGTCCATCGCATACACTCGGAACGCTTCTACATTGACTGCATATCCACAAGACATAGTCTTTAATATCATTCCCAATCTTTCGATGAAATTTTTGTTTACTCCTGTTATTTTTGATACTAGGGCCGGCTGCTTAAAAAAGCCTCTGGCTGTGTTACCGTCGTTGGTGGTTCCCGCCCCTGGCTTCGGAATGTCAACCAGCAAATGCATTTCTGATTTCAATGCTTGAATTACTTGTTCCTTTTTCTTCTTTTGTAGAGCATTATCAGATTCAGCACGAGCTTGCCATTTTTGAATTTCAAGCTTGTAGGATATATGTAATACACATTCCATGCATCGTATCCACGCGTGTAATGTAGATTACCCATTTCGTAAAAGTTAATGTTGACCTTTAAGTCTTTTACTACACTTAATTTGTTCATAATGGTTGGCGTTGCTCCACAAATACCACATGTCTGAGAAGAAGAATCGCTTAGGGTTGAGAATACTTTTGCATCAATCATTGTCAAGTAAAATATATGTCTAACCACGACTGAATTGTTGTCAATGTTCAAAGTTGTCGAAGCTATTTTATCAATTTGACTTTTTATGCAGGCCGTTTCATCCTTAATTAAAGATTTCGTTTCTTTTTCAAAAAGTAGCTTTATCGGCCTGAAAAATCGTGTGGAAGATGGACGTGGGTTCTTCCATATGATTTCATCGTCGTGCTTCAGCTGCAAGGGTACCAAACAAATTGCGAACAGATACTCATCTGTTTTAACGGATTCTCTTGAGTTGAACTGTTGCTTATAGGTTGAATGACCGCTACTACCGTCACACCCCCACTTATAAATCAAAGTCAGTTCATTACAACTCAATTGCTGTATGATTTCTTTTTGTAGCTGTACGATTCTATTTGCTGTGTGATCAGCTCAATCCTGCAAAAGCAATTCTGCTGATATATCGGATACCTTAATTCCATTACTTGGGTAACACTTTTGTTTAGCTTCTAAAATTCTACTATATGATGGATAAATATTAGCATTACGTATCTTAGCACCAAACCGCATTGCATTATATGTAGCTGTCGTAAATTTGCCATCAATGAACAGACGTAATGCTTGCTCGGCTGTGTATGGAAATGGCTCCTTCAAAAATTTTTGGATTTTAGCTGCTTTCGTTGAAGATTCATTTATATTTCTCAAAATCTGCGCAGAATCTCTTTTCCCAGTTTTATTAAGACTAACGCCAGGAGCGAAAGTTAATTTTTCAGGAGAGAATTCACTAACTAGACCACGCACTTTCATTAGCTTTCCTTTTTGAGACTTGTCATGAAAGTCGGCTCGGGGTCTACCGAAGCTTAGTGTCCACGGTTGGTTCTTCAGGAATTTTATGAGTTCTCAGAAGGAAGACGAAATAGTCCATCTAAGCAAACTTTGTTCGTGTTTTCAAACACGTTTTTATTACGATTCGCTTTGATTAACTTTTCTTTAATTGTATACGCCAGTCTTTGTACACGCGACTTCAATTCTTTGCAATAATGTTCTCCTCTGCTTTTTTTCAGTCCCTTCTTAGCAAAAAAATAGTTAATGACAGCGTTTACTTTTTTCTTGCTTTCAATTTCGGTGATCCACACATTGCAAAGCTCTCTGCGAGTCATAGGTATGTAATCTGTTTTCAAGTATAAAAAGCGTTATCGCGCGTCCTAGCAAATAAATTTTCTTTTATTTTAAAAAGAACATTTCACACAAAAATAAACGACAATGCATTCTACGGGAATCCACGGGAATTACATTTAAAAGTTTGACTTAAAATTATTCACTGCGAGCAAATTAATTACAAAAACAACACATCTACGATCGCCTTCTTTTTACACGCAAAACATTTCAATCAAACCTGTTTTTGGCTGACAGATAAAACATACCTGACATAATTCAGTATTAGGAAAAAAAAAACTGTAACAATGATTTGCTTCTTCAAATTTATGTCTATTCAATTGCGATGTCAAAACTAGACTGCGCTCTTTAAAAAATTGCGAGAATGCAACTTCACTCTTCTAATCAGCATATTAAAGTAAATAATTAATAAAAAAAAAAACAAAACTGATATGCAGTTATAGACAGTGGATATTCCTCAAACAATTACCAAACAAAAAAACACGGATGTTATATAATCAAAAAAAATACTTTTTCTTGCTAGATTGGCCTTTCGCAACACTGTGCGACGTGGCAAAAGAGCGAACAAAGATTTAGAAGACACTGTCCAACACCTGACCTTAAATTTCCAGACACTGAGAAATAGAATAGATCAAGAACACCTTCTCATTGAAGAATCGGAGAAAACAAAGCAATCATTAAGAGAAGCTCTCAAGGAAACAGTAGGAAACAACGATTTATTAGACGCCATTGAACAAAATAAGGCAAAAGAGAAAGAAATTCAATATCTCACAGTGGAAATAGAAAATCTTATACGGGGGTGCGAACAATTTGTAAAACTTGCCCAATTCCAACCAGACGAGCAACAAGAAACTCAGCACAAGAAACTATTTTCGAAACAGAAAATCCAAATCCAACTCAGCGGCAAATACCCAGAAATAAAGTCACAATGGCAACAAACATAAATGAAGCCATCCAAAGTGCATCTCCTTGTTCCATATTTCTCTGGAGCCAAAGGACCAGGACTTAAAGAGGAAGTGCTTAAATTTATCGGAGGATATGAAATTTTGAAATCCACAGTCGACGAAAAACATGTGCAAGGAGTAATAAGCACTATAAACCAACGACTAACAGGAGACGCGTTCGAACGTATGAATCCCGAGGCATTCAATAACTTAGATGAAATGTGTCATTTTGTTAAGAACACATATGCTTTAAGGATAACTTTGGAAGATATAAGGCTAAATATAGATAATTGCTTTCAAAGAGAAGGATAACGGGCTAGTCTTTTTGGAGCTACAATGGAAACAAATCTCAATTTGGCTTTCATTTTTTGGTTAACCTTTAACTGTGGACGTGCGGTCTCACAGACCGCTTGCAGTTTGTGGATCTCGTGCCCCTCTGCTCCCGCACTACCCACGCGTTTGCCGGCCTCAGTAGCTTCGGTTTTTGTTGCGAAATGACTGCTGAGAGAGAAGTTTATGTCGTCGGCTAAATTTTGCGTGAGTAATTTCGCTTTATATTTTGAGTGTGGTCTGTGAGACCGCACGACCACGTTGAGATTTTGTTACCTAAAATGTCAAAAAACGATCAACCAAAGACTACAGGCAAACTATCAAATAAAAAGAAAGACAGCCCACACTAGTGTAGGCTGTAAACAGCCAATATGCCTTCAATGCTCGAAGCCGCTGTTCAAAGACTAGTGTTGCAACGGATAGTGTATCCGGTAGGATGCCGGATATCCGGCTGGCTGCTAGTCTGGATAGCCGGATATCCGGCTGCCGAAAGGTTAATTTTGTTTCTTATATATATTTCGTTTTTAAAGCCATATTGAACGGCGTATCAATGATCCTGAGGGTTGCCATTTGGTAGAAAAAATTTTTAACGTTCTTTTTTGACACAGCATACATTTTAGTAATGCGTGTTTCAAGTGGTTGGACAGAACTGCAATGAAAAATCTCTGAAAATGGAAATTTTCTGTGAAAATGTTAGCGGAACTGTATCCGGTTTCCTCCAATCGCTCCAATTTCTAATCTTCATCCTAGTACAAATACAATATAGCAAATGTTTAATGTGAGGTATCCGGCGGCCGGATGTAGATGGTATCCGGCAGGATATCCGTTGCAAATCTACCCAGTAAAAATGACCAAATTCGACCCTTGTCGAAATTATGTTTATTTTTGAGACGAATATATTAGGTGTAGTAAGAAGAAATCCATTATTTTTCCATAGATGGCGTTATTTATCTGCATCTCGCGTTGTATAAGTCCGATCGTGTTCCGCTAGGGGGCATTAGAAAGATGACAGTTCCTACTAAAAAAGCTTTTTTGACTTTTTTTTGATTGACTGATTCAGTTTTGTTTGAGAGCTTGTCAAAGATGGACATCAGCAAAGAGAAAATTCGCTACATTTTACAGTTTTTCTTCGATAAGGGAGAAAACGCAAGCCAGGCGGCTGAAAATGTGAATAGCGTTTATGGACCTGATACTGTAACAGCCAATCATGCGCAATTTTGGTTTCGTCGATTCCGTTCCGGTAACTTCGATGTCAAGGATGCACCACGCACTGGAAGGCCAATTGTCGAAAATGTCGATAAAATCATGGAAATTATCGAGTCCGACCGTCATGTTAGCACTGTTTCGATTGCAAAAGAGCTAAAGATTGCACAAAAAAACCGTTTGGAACCTTTTGAATAAGGCTGGATACACAAAGAAGCTCGATGTATGGGTGCCACACGAGTTAACGCAAAAAACATCATAGACCGAATTTCCATCTGCGAATCGCTGCTGAACCGCAACAAAATCGACCCATTTCTGAAGCGGTTGGTGACTGGTGATGAAAAGTGGGTCACTTATGACAACGTCAAGCGAAAACGGTCGTGTTCGAAACACGGTGAACCGGCGGAAACGGTGGCCAAGCCAGGATTGACGGCCAGGAAGGTTTTGCTGTGTGTTTGGTGGGATTGGCAGGGAATTATCTACTATGAGCTGCTCCCATACGGCAAAACTCTTAACTCGGAACTCTACTGTCAACAATTGGACCGTCTGAAGGAAGCAATCGCCCATAAGCGGCCAGCTTTGGCCAATAGGAGAGGAATTGTGTTCCATCAGGACAACGCCAGGCCACACACATCGTTAGTGACTCGCCAGAAGCTCCGGGAGTTTGGTTGGGAGGTTCTTCTGCATCCACCTTATAGTCCGGACCTGGCCCCAAGTGATTACCATCTGTTCCTGTCCATGGCGAACAATTTTGCTGGTGAAACATTCGCTTCAAGAGAGGCTTGTGAAATTCGACTGTCTCAATTTTTTGCTAATAGGAACGAGGGCTTCTATGAGAGAGGCATAATGAAATTACGTTTAAAATGGCAACAAGTTATCGAACAAAACGGCGCATATTTGATCTACATCGGGTCATTCTAACTATCTTAAATAAAGCCCTCAATTTAATGCAAAAATAATGGATTTCTTTTTACTACACCTAATATTACGTTTTTTATGTTTTTAGTTCTTTATATTTTATTGTAGGAGAAGTTAAAGTAACTTAAAAATTAAATAATTCCTTTTTTGATTAAAATTCCATCTTTTATTTAAAATTTGTAGCTATTCTAATCGATAAAAACAAAAAAAGTTAAAATACTTTCTCATGAAGGTAGAAAACATCCTGCATAGATAACGGTCTGTGAGACCGCACGTCCATGTTAGTGTAACAAAAATGGAACGTCCACAGTTAAAGGTTAAGCGCATCAAAATATCTTGAGCGTCACAAAATGTCTTGAACTTCATCAATCAGTTTTTTTTTAAATTACGGTTTAAAAATACCATTTTCTTTTCAGTTTTAAAAGCTTACTACTTTACAAGCAACATATACAATACGGTTTTATTGGCAAAAAATAACACATTTTTAATGGTCGAATTTTAAAGTTACTGATTGTCTTTGACAAAATTAAGCCTTGAGAAAAATTATGATTTTTTTTTATTAAGAAAATAGTTCTTTTCGAAAAATCTAATTTAAGCTATTAAATAAGAAGTCCACAAACATAAAAAAAAACTTTTAAATAAAATATGTTTAGATTTTCCGTGCTTTTGCATGTATTTCTTTTGTGTGACGTTCAATACAAAAATTTACGCGTTCTCTTCAAAAACCTCAAAAACGTGAGATGTGTTGATTTTTTTTAGAGCCTAAAAGAATATTCATATTCTTCATAGATCAGAGTCGGGCAAATCGTTGCTCGCGAGTAATACTCATATATGTATACAAAAACCAAACAGTGCTGCCGAGCCCCTACAATTGAATCGAAAATATTACGATTTTCGAAAGTTTTAATACAATGCCATTTTTGATGTTCAATACTTTTTAGGGAAATCAAATTTCAGCGAAATTTTGAGCTAAATACATAAGATTTTATGTTTATCAATGTAATTGATCACCTCAAAATCTGTTCTCAATTTTTGTTGTCATATTATAATTATTTTCGATTTATTTGAATTGTTGTTTAGAAAAAAGTATCAAATATTTTGATACGCTTTTAAAAATTGTTTGTGCCATTTTATTTTAAGTCAAATGCAGCCCTGACCAGCAATGACTTCACAAATTTGGCTTCAGTTGTGTATTGAATTTCATGAAGGTGGGTCTATGTTCGCATGTTTTTACATTTTCAGGTACACTGCACAATTTTTGAAAATGTTTAAAACGGAATGGAAAAATAAATATTTGTTTTCATTAAATGAAAGGGGAGCTTCAGAATGTTTAATTTGTAGACGTGAGATTGCTGGCAATCGCTTATTTAATATTAAAAGGCATTACGAGTCTTGCCATAAAGACTTTGATAAGTATCAGGGTGCAGATCGAGACATTAATTGACGAACTGCAATTAATTTCAAGCAATGGTCCTTCTGAAGTCGATAAAAATCCGATCGATAAGGCATCGATAAAAGCTTTTTATTGCGTTGCAATGGGCTTAGCAAAACATTGCAGACCATTCGATGATGGAATATTTTTTAAAGACCTTAGCATAGACGTACTTAAGTGCTTTGGAGATGAGGGGTATAAACTGTTAGAAGTCTACAAAAAGTTGCCGTTGTCACGCCGCACTCTTACTCGTCGAACGGAAGATTTGAGTTGTTTTATTCACTCTGAAATAAAGAAAAAGATTTTAAAAAGTAAATATTTTTCGATTTGTATTGATGAAAGCACTGATGTGACCGATATTTGTCAGTTGATTATTTGCATAAGATGCATCGATGAAAAATTCAATACATATGAAGGTTTTTTGTCAGTCGAGTCTCTGCATGGAAATGCTAAAGGAGAATCAATTTACGAAGCTGTTGATAAGAGCGTAATCAGCGCAAAAAACAAATTTAACACACGTAACATTTTTCTTTGCCATTTACAACACAAAATTTCGCTCAGTGCCGCTACGAACACAAACGTGTGGCTAAAAGTGTTAGTGTGCCCGACTCTGTCATAGATTTTCACGTAAATCGATTACTATAATGAGAATTTTAAAGAAACTTTCAGAAAAAAAGGGAAAACGATATGTTTGCAATTGACCCATATTCATTCAAAAATAACTATATTTTCAAAAAATACGTGAAAACTCGTGTCTTTCCCCATTGCGTGACAAATTAAAATCGAAAATATTCCGACAGAATTCCACTTTCCTTGTGAATTCCCCTATTATGTTTAATGTTATTGGAAAAACAACAACATAAATCTGCCTTGTACAGAAATTTGTATTGATTTTTTATTTTTTATTTATTACAATCCAACTACAAAACATTTTGTTTACCAGTTGTCTTACGGACAATTTACAATAAACATTGGTATTAATTGTTATTTAAATGACGCATAAGGTTCGATTTAATAACATCGGTCGAAGGCGAAAAACGAATTAGGTGGTATAGCTTGTTATAACTTCTGCAGATACACTGATATCTGGAGCGCATGCTCCAGATTATTTGTGGGAGCATGCCGTTATTGATCGGTTCGAAATTTCGTTGAGGTCGAACGGGAACATTGAAATTTACTTGACTGAGGAGTTCCCAGGAATTAACAGACCCAATCAAGAGCTAATGCATTAGCTCTTAACTGACTATAAGCGCATTAATTTTAGCGGGCACTCATTAGAAGTAACCCTTCTCAATGGTTACCATCTTTAACTGTTTAATGCAAAGAGCAAAAACTGTGAATGAACAGACTCGATTAAGTCAATGTAGACCTCATGTTTAGTATTCCAAACCGGCGAAGCATATTCCAGTAAACAGCGAGCCAGTGTCGTAAAATGAAAATTCTCTGCCCCAACATTTCATAAATGCAAGAGTATCGCATCCGATAGGCTCACAATTAAGTGTGTATGACGAAAGCGAGGGTTGACATCTTAAGTAAGTAATTTTCTTGCCTTTGGAGATGAGCAATTTTAAAAGATTCACATTACATGAACTTGTGGAGATATCAAGGTTAGGTACTTTGGATTAAAGCCTGCGTGTTACTGGTACTGGTTACTGGTTACATGTACTGGTAAAAGATATGCAAATTTTAGCGTCATTTGCATACATGACGGTAGGTGAAAGTCCAAAATATTGCAGTTTAATATGATATTCAAACGACATCGAATTTCCGGGATTTCGGCACTTTTGAGGATTTCAGTCGATATCCAGTCGAAATCCAGGGGATTTCCCATACAAATAAATGTCAAACGAAATCCGCTCAGAAATTGGATTTCAACGAAATCTTAAGGGAAATCCGGAACAAACTGAATGCAACTCTTTGTTTTTCGATAAGTATCGAAGAAATGCTGCAACACTACTGTCAAATTTGGAAAAAACCAAAGTAAACAAACAGGCAATGCTGCCACACGCAAACAATAAAAAATCCCTTCAAACTAAAAAAAAATCTCTACAATTCTTTACGTTTTTCCCTACCACAAATATCGTTATATTTCTTTAAATAATATGCCTCTTGCCTACAAAAATGTATGAGTGGCCATGAATATGGTAGGCTAATATTTTTGAGAATCCTTCAGGGTAGTCTGGAACTCCGACTCGTACTAATGTTATTTGAAATTTTGTTTTCTATTTTTTTTTTCAAAAATAAAAAGTTTCTTTCCAAAATTTATTTTTTGTTGTTGTTTAAGTAAAAATGATTTCATCTTGTCGCGGTAAATAAAATAATTTTCAATTCATTCAAAAAGGCCCATAGAAATACTATTTCAATTTTCAAATTTGTAGAATATCGACGCTTCACGATAGCTTCTACCGAACTTTTTCACATAAACATAGATTGGCATAGTTCTTGTTTTGTTTTTTTAATTAAATGACAACCAAATTTATTCAAAATTTATTTAATATTTGGAATACATCATCTGATTGGCATATAAGGACTAGTAGTTCATGATTAACAAAATCAAAAGCTTTGGTGAAGTCTGTGTAAATAACAACCGTTTGCAAGCCAGAGGCGAAACCATCAATTACCATCGAAATAAAATCCAGAAAATTTGTGACCGTAGACCGTTCCTTCACAGATATAACACATGCTTTGAAAAGTTCGTGGCGTTGCCAAGAGAGGGCGCGACTAGAATTAAGTTCATATGATTTTCAGTGTGTACCAACCTTCAAACGACACGTGTATAAATTTGAAAGCAATCAGCTGATTAGTTCATGACTTATAGCTTTTTGAGTGAAACAACTTTTGGTATTGCGAAAAAAATGGATAAAAAGCAATTTCGTGTGTTAATTTATCCTTGCTTTTTGATGAAAAAAAGTGCAGCTGGAGCCAAAATGTGGCTAGATGAGTGTTATCCAGACTCTGCACCATCCGAAAGTACAGTTCGTAAATGGTTTGCTAAATTCCGAACAGGTCATATGAGCCTCGAAGACGACGAACGCAGCGGACGTCCAAATGTTGCTGTTAACGACGAAAACATAAAAAAAGTCCACAAAATCATTTTAAATGAGAGGAAAGTAAAGTTGATCGAGATAGCTGAGACTCTGAAGATATCGATGGAGCGCGTACATCATATCGTTCACGAATATTTGGGCATGCGAAAGCTGTGTGCAAAGTGGGTGCCGCGCGAGCTCACAATCGATCAAAAACAACAACGTGTCGATGATTCGGAGCAGTGTTTGAAGCTGTTTAAGCGCTATAAGACAGAATTTCTGCGCCGATATGTGACAATGGATGAAACCTGGCTCCATTACTACACACCAGAGTCCAATAAACAGTCAGCAGAGTGGACTGCACCAGGAGAAAGCCGCCCAAAGCGACCAAAGACGCAGCAGTCGGCTGGCAAGGTTATGGCGTCTGTGTTTTGGGATGCGCATGGAATAATATTCATCGACTATCTCCAGAAAGGGCAGACCATCAACAGCGATTATTATATAGCGTTATTGGAGCGTTTGAAGGACGAAATTGCAACGAGACGGCCTCATATGGCGAGGAAAAAAGTGTTGTTTCACCAAGACAATGCACCGTGTCACAAATCAATGAAAACGATGGCAAAATTGAATGAATTGCACTTCGAATTGCTTCTCCATCCACCGTATTCTCCAGATCTGGCCCCCAGCGACTATTTCCTGTTCTCAGACCTGAAGCGGAACCTCGCTGGGAAGAAATTTAAGACCAATGATGAAGTGATTACTGAAACTGAGGCCTATTTTGAGGCTAAAGACACATCGTTCTACAAAAAAGGTATCGAAAAGTTGGAGAATCGCTGGAATCAGTGTATCGCCATCGAAGGCAACTATGTTGATGAATAAAATCGAATATTGGAAAAAAATTTGTTTTACTATGAAA
>CM035806.1:59716972-59727638 GCA_020466095.1 Chlorops oryzae | reverse complement strand
GATTCCGTTCAGGTAACTTCGATGTCAAGGATGCACCACGCACTGGAAGGCCAATTGTCGAAAATGTCGATAAAATCATGGAAGTTATCGAGTCCGACCGTCATGTTAGCACTGTTTTTCGATTGCAAAAGAGCTAAAAATTGCACAAAAACCGTTTGGAACCATTTGAATAAGCTGGATACACAAAGAAGCTCGATGTATGGGTGCCACACGAGTTAATGCAAAAAAACCTCATTTGACCGAATTTCCATCTGCGAATCGCTGCTGAACCGCAACAAAATCGACCCATTTCTGAAGCGGTTGGTGACTGGTGATGAAAAGTGGGTCACTTACGACAACGTCAAGCGAAAACCGGTCGTGGTCGAAACACGGTGAACCGGCGGAAACGGTGGCCAAGCCAGGATTGACGGCCAGGAAGGTTTTGCTGTGTGTTTGGTGGGATTGGCAGGGAATTATCTACTATGAGCTGCTCCCATCCGGCAAAACTCTTAACTCGGAACTCTACTGTCAACAATTGGACCGTCTGAAGGAAGCAATCGCCCATAAGCGGCCGCTTTGGCCAATAGGAGAGGAATTGTGTTCCATCAGGACAACGCCAGGCCACACACATCGATAGTGACTCGCCAGAAGCTCCGGGAGTTTGGTTGGGAGGTTCTTCTGCATCCACCTTATAGTCCGGACCTGGCACCAAGTGATTACCATCTGTTCCTGTCCATGGCGAACAATTTTGCTGGTGAAACATTCGCTTCAAGAGAGGTTCTGAAATTCGACTGTCTCAATTTTTTGCTAATAGGAACGAGGGCTTCTATGAGAGAGGCATAATGAAATTACCTTTAAAATGTCCACAAGTTATCGAACAAAACGGCGCATATTTGACCTAAATCGGGTCATTCTAACTATCTTAAATAAAGCCCTCAATTTAATGCATAAAAATGGATTTCTTTTTACTACACCTAATATAAGCTCAGAAAAAATTTCTGGTACAAAAAGTAGCGGCGAAATTCAGAATCGAAACAGCGCCGATTAGCAACGAAAAAATCGCCGTTTGACGACGGAACGAAAACAACTTCAAGTAGGTTCTTTTCGGAGCTATAGCAACGAAATATGTATGTATATTTTGACAGTCAGTTTCATTTATTTTATTTTAATTTAATTTCGTTGTACTTTTTATGACAAATGAAAATAAAATTTTCTTTGATTTTATATCAATAAATTTCGAGGCACTATATTTCACTTCAATATGATATGACAGCTAAAAATTCGGTTGTTTCGGTTTCTGATTTATGTCGCTACGCTTCTAACGAAACGAAAACTAACTCAGGAACGAAACAGTGACGAACAACAACGATTTTCAGTTTTCGTTTTAGTTTTCGTGGCCGAAAACGGTGTATGCGACTTCCCGGCTTTAGTAGAAAAACCTAAGACGGGATATTTGAAGCCACTCGGGTGCATTCGATTGCTGTGTGGGGAAATTCTTTTATCCTTCAATGCTCTGGCGTATTTGTGGTTCAGTGAAATAAGTATAAAAACAAGTAAAAAAAGCTTAACTCGGTCAAGCGCGACTTTGATAAACCCAGAATCCCGACAAAATTAGCCCATTTTATTTCCTTCCTCTCACAAGTTATAAGAAATCTCTATTTGAAGGCGTGGAAGTGAGCACGCCATACACATCTGATTCCTCTGATCGAGGTTAATCTATATTAGACTTTCGATGTACGATTATTTGTGGGCCCATGTGTGGGTGTGGCTGTTGGAGGACAACGCATATTTTTCTTGAGTACTTCACTTCTGTTAATGTACCAAACGCCAATAAAATGTGTTGAAAAGTTCGCAACTCAGTAGTACCCAGCTCAATACTTATTTAAATTTTCTGTGGGTGGGACAGTAGGGCGGATATTTCCAACTGTGTGTCAAATTATTTAGGGTACCTCTAGTAGTATAGTCTGCCACAAAAATCCCAAAACTGCCTCAAAATCGGACTTTTTCGAAATATTTCAATGAAATTTAGAATTAGAGCGTATATTTAATCTTCCGATTAGAATACAAATATATTGAAGAAGTGGGCATGGCAAAGGGGCGGTTTTCATAAAGAAATTTGACAAAAGTCGGTATATGGGGCCCCTTATGGCCTTAAACACCTCGATATAAGAAATTATATCAACATGAGTGTCTGTGTCGGGTATTTTATTGTCAGGCTCGCCTGACTATAACACCCTTACTTGTTTTAAACTGAGTTTTGTCTTAATATGATCTAATCTTCGAAAGGACTAGAGGCAATTGAAATATAGCATCCTGGACTCCCATACAGGGATAAAATAAAGTTTTTGCTGCGGTCCGAGGAATTAAGATGCTCCGTTTTTAACAAGAGAGTATTATTCACTTTTTTTCTTTTTAAATAAAAATAGCGTGTCCTATTATTTTAACAGAGCTTCCAAAACTCCTAGGTATACATTCGGGTGGGTTGTTCTTGTATTAAAAAAAAAGGTTCTGTGATCGCGTTGGAAGTTTTTTGTTTTCTTACTTATAAAAAATTATTTTCTGCAGAAAAAAATTCAAATTAAGCATCTTCATACCGCGATAAACCTTAGAATTTCTGAGCTTTAGGCCCATTTGCTACTGTTCCGGTTAAAGTTTATCGTCACGATATCCTTTCAAATTGAATTTTGACTTATAGCACGTTTTCATTGGGTGTTTAAATCTGAAGTGTTTAGCTTAAACACCTCGACTAAACACTTGCATTTCCACTTGAATATGTGTTTAAGTTTGATAGATGTTTGTTTATTTACATTTATTGAAATATTAAGAAGAAAAGGAGAATTCATCTAACGAAATTAAGAATTTCAAAAGAATGCTTTCGGCCTGTACTTTAACTGCAAACGAAAAGCTTCTTGCGATATAAAAATTGCGCCAAAGGCTTAATAAACGAGAAAGAAATTTCTTGCTATTATTGCAAACTTGCCTCAATGCCAAGTAAAGATGTTAACATCGCCTAAGCCAATCGCACGCATACATACCTTTTCCTCAGCCTAAAATATGTTGCAACAAAACAAAAATTCCTGCCGTATTCGTTGTTCTACACAGAGAAAAAAATCAACCAGAAAACTGGTTAAATCAAAAGGAAAAGCATACAAAACGGCTTCAACAAGGAATATTTTTAATTTAACAATTTCCTTTTGAATCAACTATGTTTCAGGTCGAATTGAAATGATAATTTTCAAAAATGGATTTAAAATTTAAATTTTTGAACTAACCACGGACATAATTGAAATGACAAGATAGTTTTTAAAATAAAAAAAAATTTTCTAAAATATACCCATAAAAAATAAATGTCAAAACAAATTTAATTAAAGTTCAAAGCAAATGGCCACAGAGCCGTCTGCTGAACATAACCCCAAAAATAGCCATAGGATGGACTTCATCCGATTTTGTCACTCCGTTGTCGTGACTGCTTTTGCAATGCTTAAAAAAGTTCTAAGATGAATAAATATCTTATATGTCCTATTTTATAAAACAAATGAGAATTATACCGAAAGAAAAGAAATGTAATTAAACATATTTCCTTTAAATCAACCAAAAGTGTTGTTGACTCAACCATTTTTCTTTTGAAATTTTTGTTCTGCTCAAAAATCAAAAGGAATGTCAATAACAATGCGCCATTTTAAAAATATCATGGTTAAGTTCGCTCAGTTTAGTTTGGAGATCTAGTGATACCTTATCTGTACTTTGACTTAGATTCTCAAACTCAAAATAATTATTAAGCACAAAATTTTCGCAAATGGTGATCGTGGTCAAATTTTAGCCGTAAGAGGACATTATATATATGTAGCTGCGAAATACTCCACAAAAATATTGATCACAAACTTTTTCATACTTCTGGCCATTTCGCTTTCTGTTTTGAATTTTATTTGACAGTGTACGATAAATCGAATTTTTTTTATCGATATCAGTGTTTAGTACGTGCTTATGAGATAAACACTTCGTTTTCGTGTTTAGCGTTTGTATGACAAAACAAGTATAAAACAGTGTTTAGGGCTTTCAAATTCAAAAGCCTCCTTAAACACGAATTAAAAACCTAATGGAAACGTACTATTAAGCTTTCTGAAATCAAATTTACGCATTCTGAAATCAATTTTATGTTTATAAATTCAAACTAACGTATTCTGAATTGAATTTTACTAATCAAATTTCATTTTTCGCTTTCTGATATCAAATTTACGCTCTCTGAAATCAATGTTATAAGGGTATTCCCTTTAAGGTGAAAAGATGAAAACATGAAAACCTCGGAAAAGTACAAGGCACTTTTCGGGAACACACCTTTTTCGCAACTTTGAGTAGTTTGTGTAATTTAAAAAATTTACAGTTCGGCCAGGAATTCAATTTATAATATAAAAATTGTATGCATTGAAGTGTATTAAAAAAGTGAACAAGTTCACAATGCCGCGGAAAAGTGAAAAGATTGAAGTAATTGAATTTGTTGAACAAAATGCAGTAACTGATTTAATTATGCTCGAAATAGTTGAGCTTAGTGATGGTTTGTTATGTTATTCCTTATTTGATTGTAGGTCATCACATATAAATATTTTTTTTATCGCAGGAAGCAATATGAAAGAAAAAGAAGATGAAATTCTTGATGACTGGATATTTTCTACTGTCTTCGTTGAAAGCTTTCGCTATTGCACTCCCATAAAACTGAATAGTGTTCCAAAATTGCAAGATTTTTTTAATGTCATTTTACCGAAATTTTACCGTTTTCTCATAGGAAAACTAAATAAATTTTGTGTCTCAAAAATATTTTTCACTATTATAATGTTCATTTTTATAAAAATAAACATCAAGCTGTTAGTGGTATTGAGAATGTGTTCTTTTTGTAGGGCATTTAGTAGTTTTATTTTTGGTTTCAGGGCAACACTACAACTTACGCTTCGAAATACGAGCCAAACACGCGACAAATTTAACTTGAAAGTTTTCGAAGCTGGCGTGTACAATTTTTCATACAAAATTTGAGGGGTCATTTTCGAGGTTTTTGAGGCAAATACACCTTTAAGGGAATACCCTTAATGTTGTGTTTCTGTATTCAAATTTACGCTTTCTGAAATCTATTACACCGTTTATGCGGCAGCAAATCATGATTTAAATAAATCACGATTTATATAAGTACCCGATTATGCGAAATGTATAATATCACGATTTAAGAAGTACGTAGTAGTTCCCATACACAAAAAAAAAATTTTATATGCATGGCAGCTTTAATATTCTATTCCGTTTCTTTTTTCCATTCTTTTTTATTGTAACCATTCATTTTCTTTTAATAAAATACGTACGTCAATTGGATTTCGGCGACAAAACTAACTGAACGCTACCATACTCTTAAATTTGCAAAATCTATAAAATTATTAATTTAGGTGGCAGCATCTCAAAAATAACTCGCGAGCTAGTAAATTAATCGTGTATTGATATCATGATTTAGCTCAGACACAAATCGCGACTTAGTTGCCGCATAAACGATGGGTAACCTAACTCGAGATCAGTAAATCGCGATTTAGAGGTAGGTACGCATAAACGTAGTATATGTTATGTTTCTTTTCAAATTCAAATTTACTTTTTAGGAATTCAATTTTACGGATCTGAATTTAGTTTTTAAAAGGTTTTATTTAGTTTGCCCTCTCTTTTTGGGTCAAATCTTTTAATTGAAATTTGACCCTCTTACTGGTGGTGGATTTATCTGAAACTTGGTACACACCTTAAGTTCTGATGAAAATACAATTGAATAAATTATGCAGCAGCGTAGCAAGGGGGGAAGGGCGGTGCGAAAGCCCCGGGCGGCACATGTCAAGGGGCGGCGAGCGTCGCCGAAATTTAAACAATTAGAATATTGTACATTCAGCCATTGAGCTTGAGATTTGAGTTCCATCGATATCGATAAAAAAAAGGAGTATCGATATTTCGCAACATAAAGGCTCAAATACACCATACAAGCATTTGCACAAATCCATGTTAATACAAGCATAATGTGTACTGTGCACCTGTTTTTGTGCTTGCGCGTACATGTGCGCGTACATCAAAAAATTTTGATTTTCGGTGATGTTTGTACAAGCCGTTTGTATAGTGTGTAGGTAAAATGGCTCATTTTTAACGTGATTTGACTGAGAGCGGATGTGCTGATGACAAAAATAGGGTAATAAGATAGCGTAGATATGTGTTTGAAGGAGTTTATTTGAATTCTCAAGCGTTTATTTAGCTTTAATATAAAAATTAATATATAGTTGGGTTTTTTCCCAGCCAAATTAAAACTTTTTCAGATGAAATAAATTTAGGGCCAGTATTACCAAGCATATTTAAACTCTTTTTTAAATAAAAATCTGCTTTTGATTTTTACCATTCCAATTTTTAAAAAAATTTTAAAAATATTTTATGCAATTCGACATCATAATAGGCCTATTATGATGTCGATTTTAAAATCATAATGAAGCATATTATGACACTAGATTTGAGAAAGTATAAAAAAATTTTAAAACAAACAAAAAGCATGGCATACTATCAGGGTTTGTAATGAATTTCAAAGCGTGCAATAATAAATTTCAAAATGCACGCATTTCAAAAAATACAAGGCAAAAATAAGCAGAGCATACTACGAAGTTGTATAATAAAGAATTTCAAATTCTGTCAAATAAAAATAAAAATTTTCTTCACAAAAAAAACGTTTTCTTAAATTTAGGTTAAAATCTAGTTTGAAATCTTATTGCATAAAATATTGTTCGGCACTCGTGTCGAAACTCAGCTTTTTTCGCACTCGTGGTATTGTAAAACTCGGCTGCGCCTCGTTTTACAACATTTACCACTCGTGCAAAAAAAAGCTTCATTTCGACACTTGTATCGAAAATATCTATTAAATCACCTCGGCACTGCGTTTAAATGTGATATCAAATTTATGTTCGATTTTCAAAAACCAGCTGTTTGGAAAAATTCAAAGAAATAATTTAAAAAAAAAATGCAGTTTTAGAAATAACACATTACGAAAGACAGGACTAAAAGCTTTGGAGTCACATGGCAGCAATTTGGAGTACGAAACAATCGTGAGAATGACTCTTTATAGAATCCGTTTTTAAAAATAACGATCTAATCAGCTGTTATATGTACCAAAGAGTATTAATATACATAAGAGGCGCCAACGTACTCTATGGCGAATCCCATTTTTCACTCATTATCGATGCTGGCCTCCGCATTACGATACACTATGCTTTGAAAACTGAAACGCTCACAAAGCATGAAATCGAGGAAAGAAAGACACTCGAAATGTAGGAATTGATAGAAAGGATCAAAACAAAAACGAAAATCTGACTTCTCGCCTTTACGCATTGAGAAACGGTTTTCATGTCTTATAGTTTTTCGGCGCTGTGCTGTTATTCTTTCGATTGCGTGCCTTACTTACCCAGCGGAAAATTATCTCCTGCATGACAAAGTCACCAGTGATGTCACCGATGACAAATAGGTGACATTGTCATGCATGACATCTTGGAGGACATGTCATCGTGGAGGGATGCTGTTCATGTGCTTGCCTCTCATTGGCTACTGAAATTTAAATAAGGTTTTCGCGTCAGTTCAGCGTTAGCATGAAGTGGCGTAGATGATGAGTGCTCGACTCTGAATCCGAAGATCGCGTGTTCGATCCCTGGCTGAGGCGAACAAAAATTATTAAAAATTGATTTTTAAAAATTTTCGAAATATTCAAAGAGAGCGCAAAGAAGAGAGTTTTCAACTGACCAGCTATGGATTCTATAAATTAAACATTGAGAGAGAAAAGAGCATGTGCTTCTCTTTTGCTTTTTTCGCCATCGCTCCTCCTAGGAGGACATGTCACCGGTGAAATCACTGTCCAACTCCTGTACAAATGTCATGCTAGGCGTCCTATGAATTGTCACGCATGCCAGGGTGACTTGTCACCCTGACTTCACCGGTGATGTCAGGGTGACATTTCCCGCTGGGTATGCGCATATATGAGTTTGTGTGTGCGCCAATGTACATACGTACGTTTGTATTTGGCTGTTGTGTGCCTTTGCAAATTTCAGCCGCTGACAAATTCAAAAATCGTTTTTCGACTCGCTCGCTTATGTTGTTTTCCTGTTTCTACGTGACCAATGCAAAGTCACTACCGTATGGTTCTGTAGGGTGACTTGCGCGGCGCTAAATGCGAAAAAGTCGAAGCCTGGTCGCTTCGATTACCTTTTGTAACATTATGTGCTAGTGTTTTTAGTTTTAATTCGACCCTTTTTATACAGTTGAACTTCGATTAACCGTGCTTCTATTAACCGTGATTATCTATTAACCGTGATGCTGAGTGGTTGATTTTTACCTCTATTAACCGTGATTTACCTCTATTATCCGTGATGCACATGTCCATATGACTGCTTGTTTGTTTTTTTCGTATAATACACTCACATCTCTCATATTAAAATAAATGTTTGTATTCCTAGAGATATGATAAGTTGTTTATAGACGCAGATTTACATGTTTTTGTCAAAAATAAATAAAAATAATAAAATTTTTACATGTAAAATTTTACCTCTTTCAACCGTGATTTTCGATTATCCGTGATTAGCCCGGTCCCGAGCATCACGGTTAATCGAAGTTCAACTGTATTTTAATTTTAATTACTTAAATTTTTTTTCGGGCTTAGGGTCCAATCATTTCTATTACGAAATTTTAATTTTTAGCAATCGAAAAAAATCTTTTTTCTGATGTTTTTCAGATGCTAATGTAATTTTACTTTTGATATTAAAAATTATATAATCTAATACGTCTTCTTAAATCTCTTTTAAATTTATCCTCTGCTAAAATTGGTATTTTCAGCTGTAAAAATACTCCCTTTAGGTAGGGCTAAATTAAAAATGAATTTTACAAGACTTTTTGATTTGCCTTTATATTGAAATTTGTTTAAGGATTTTTGTGAATATTACCAAAATATTAAAATTAAATGTAAGAGAAAAAATTGTTGAAGTCAATAGCAAAATTGAAATTTTCAAAAAACTTTTTTATGGGTCTTCAACGGACATCGTATTTGCGCCATCGAATGTAAACAAGCTGAATCATTCCATTTTAAATACATACAAGCATTCTTATGCTCATACATATAGAACTTCTTTTCCCTTCCACCGTCCTTCTGCGAATGATTTTTGCTCATTTCAATCAATCCTACTAAAAAAAATTTCAAAAGAATGATACAGTGTGCAAATATCGATTCTCTTCCTTTCAGTTTATGAAAAATTTTCATGAACTATAAATTATGAATATAAAATACAGCAAAATAGCTTTCTTAATGTCTAGAAACAAATTGATAACATTTCAATTTTTATTTTACTATAAAAATTATATCAATAATAAGTAAAATAGAACTTGTCTGAAGAAAGATTTGAAATAGTCAAATATTGCACACTGTTCGGCTATTTTTTCTTTGTATCGTCAAGCAGCTTTTGCCTGCGCACAAGCATAAAAAATTTCCATCCCTTTTTTTCTCTGCGCATAAGCAAACGCACAATTCATTCATTAAATGTTCATTTACGCACGTTTCTCGCACTCGCGTTGCGCATTTTTGTTTTCAATCAGCATTCGCTTTGTGATGTGAGACGAAATGGCATAGGGACAAAGTGTATCGTAATAAGGAGGCCAGCATTTTCAAAATGCTAAGAGAGCCGATAGAGTACGTTGGCGGCTCTTATATTTATTAATACTCTTTGTATGTACTCACAGCCCTGGAAGTAGACGGTGCTGCCGTAAATTTTGATGCTTAAAAAATTGCGATATTGAAAATAAAATTTATTTAAAAAAAATTTTAATTTTAATTTAAAAAATTTTTTAAATATGCTTGGTAATATTGGCCCTTAATGTCAAATAAAAAACTACCGAAAAACTTGAGTATATAACAAATTTCGTGATATATAAACATATGAGCAAATTAACTTAACTAAATAAAAATTTGACCAATTTGAATTTTACCAATTAATATAATAACTAAACTAAACTAAAATATAATAAATAGGGGCAAATTGATTTAAATCAAAACAAAAAAATTCTTGAGGGACATTTATGCTGCTTACAGACTATTGCATTTAACTGAATTTAGCTGTAGTGAATTAAGCATTTAAAATAAAATCTGATTTTAGCAGCAAAAACGAAAGTTGCAATATGAAGAAGCTGCATTAAAAGAGGCTGAACTCAGGTTAAATGCAGCGATAAATGCTAAATTCGCTACAGCTAAATTCAGTTAAATGCAATAGTTGAGGGCATTAGAGACACCGCTTCACGTGAGCAGTTCATTTCTTTTGCTCCTTTCTTCGGAAAATTACATTTTTAATAATTGAAAAATCGTGGCCGTTTTATTGAAAAAAAAATAAATAAAACAAGAGGGAGGAGTGCGGGGCTTAAAAAGTGCATAACATTTCACGCAACATATTTTATTTTTTTAATATAATCTTAAATTAGGTTTGCAGTCATATAATTTGCACTAATAAAAAAATAGGGGGCGGCGAAATATGGGACGGCCCCGGGCGGCAATAACACACGCTACGCCACTGAAATTATGTGCCATTGGAAATCCAAGAAGGGCGCCGCAATAGAATGGCGTTTTACAAATTTTGTCACAACTTGGTCAAAATGGGTATCAATTGAAAGG
>CM035806.1:59695045-59709923 GCA_020466095.1 Chlorops oryzae | reverse complement strand
ATTTTTCAATTCAAATTTAATTCAATTCCATTCAATTCTATTAATTTTATTTCAATTTATTCAATTCTTTTAATTTTATTTTTAATTCATTCAATTCCTAATTCAATTTAAAATTTCATTCTTTAATTCTATTCAATTCTATTCAATTTTTTTTAATTTAATTCTATTCAATTTATTCAATTTATTCAATTTTATTCAAAAATTCTTTAATTCATTCACTATTCTTTTTTTCAATCTATTCAATTCAAATTCAATTCAATTCAATTCTTTTCAATTTATTCAATTCTATTCAATTTTTAATTTTTTCAATTCTATTCAATTCTTTCAATTCTATTTTCATTCTTCTATTCAATTCTATTCAATTCTATTCAATTCTATTCAATTCTATTCAATTTATTTTCTTTAAATTCTATTCAATTCTATTCAATTCTATTCAATTCTATTCAATTCTATTCAATCAATTCATTCAATTCAATTCAATTCATTCAATTTCAATTCATTCAATTCCATTCAATTTATCAATTCATCAATTCTATTCAATTCTATTCAATTTCTATTCAATTTATTCATTCATTCAATTTATTCAATTTAATTCAATTCTTTTCAATTTTATTCAATTTATTCAATTTTTCCATTTTTCAATTCTATTCAATTTAAATTCATTCTTTTCAATTCTATTAAATTTTATTCAATTCTATTTAATTCTATTCAATTTATTTTTTTTTCAATTCTATTCAATTTTTCAATTCTTTCAATTTCTATTCAATTATCAATTCTTTTCAATTCTATTCAATTCAATTCAATTCATTCAATTTATTCAATTCTATTCAATTTATTCAATTCATCAATTTATTCAATTCTTTCAATTCTATTTAATTCTTTCAATTTTTCAATTCTATTCAATTCAATTCAATTCTTTTCTTTATTCAATTTATTCAATTCTATTCAATTCTATTAATTTTATTCAATTCTATTTTTCAATTCTATTAATTCTATTCAATTCTATTCAATTTATTCAATTCTATTCAATTCTATTAATTCATTTTCAAAATTATTCAATTCTTTTCAATTCATTCCATTCAATTCTATTCAATTTAAATTCAAAATTCTATTCAATTCTATTCAATTAATTTAATTCTATTAATTATTCAATTTATTCAATTTTATTCAAATTTTAATTCAATTCCTTATTCATTTATTCAATTCTATTCAATTCTATTAATCTATTAATTTTTATTCAAATTCTATTAATTTTATTAATTCTATTCAATTCCTTTTAATTCTATTAATTCTTTAAATTTTTTTCAATTCTATTCAATTCTATTTCAATTCTATTCAATTTATTCAATTTATTCAATTCTATTCAATTCTATTCAATTTATTCAATTTATTCAATTTATTTTTTTCAATTCTTTTCAATTCAATTCAATTCCAATTCAATTCAATTCAATTTTTAATTAATTCAATTCTATTCAATTCTATTCAATTCTATTCAATTCTATTAATTTTAATTCAAAATTTTTTTAATTCAATTTAATTCAATTCTTTTCAATTGATTTCAATTTAATTCAATTCCATTCAATTCTATTCAATTTTTTTCAATTCTATTCAATTTTCAATTTATTCAATTAATTCAATTCAATTCAATTAATTCAATTCATTCAATTTTTCAATTCTTTTCAACTATTCAATTCTATTCAATTCTTTTAATTTTTATTTATTAATTTATTCAATTCTATTCAATTTATTCAATTCTATTAATTCAATTCAATTTATTCAATTCTTTTAATTCTATTCAATTCTATTCAATTTTTTTCGAAAATTCAATTCAATTATTCAACTTACAATTTTTCAATTTATTCAATTCTATTAAATTTTATTCAATTTCTATTCAATTCTATTTAATTCATTCAATTCTATTCAATTCTATTCAATTCATTCAATTCATTCAATTCAATTCAATTAATTCAATTCATTTCATTCAAATAATTCAATTCCATTCATTCTATTCAATTTTATTCAATTCTATTCAATTCTATTCAATTTTATTTATTCATTAATTCCATTCTTTTTTCAATTCTTTCAATTTTATTCATTTCTTTCAATTCTATTCAATTCAATTCTATTAATTCTATTTAATTTTATTCAATTCTATTAATTTTATTATTCTATTCAATTCTATTTAATTCTATTCAATCTTTAAAATTTATTCAATTCTATTCAATTCTATTCAATTCTTTCAATTCTATTCAATTCTATTCAATTCTATTCAATTATTCAATTTATTATTATACAATTTAATTCAATTCTTTTCAATTCATTAATCCATTCAATTTATTCAATTCTTTCAATTCTATTCAATTTATTCAATTCTATTCAATCATTAATTCTATCCAATTTTTTCATTTATTCAATTTAATTCAATTCTTTTCAATTCATTCAATTTAATTCAATTCCTTTAATTTATTCAATTTTATTCAATTTATTCAATTTCTATTCAATTTTATTCAATTCAATTCAATTCAATTCAATTCAATTCAATTTCAATTTAATTCAACTTTTCAATTTATCAATTCTATTCAATTCTATTTTATTATATTCAATTCTATTCAATTCTATTCAATTCTATTCAATTCAATTCAATTTATTCAATTCTTTTTTTCTATTCATTCTATTCAATTTTTTTCAATCTATCCCAAAATTAATTCAATTCAATCAATTTTTTCAATTCTATTCAATTCTATTCAATTTATTCAATTCTATTCAATTCTATTCAATTTATTCAATTCAATTCAATTCAATTTATTCAATTCTATTCAATTTTATTCAATTCTATTTAATTCTATTAAATTCTGTTCAATTCTGTTCAATGTTATTCAATTCTATTCAATTTTATTCAATTCAATTCAATTCCATTTCATTCCATTCTATTCAATTTTGTTCAATTCGATTCAATTCTATTCAATTTTATTTGATTCTATTCAATTCCATTCAAGTCTATTCAATTCTATTCAATTTTATTCATTTCTATTCCATTTTTTTCAATTCTATTCAGTTCTATTTCATTCTATTTAATATTATTCAATTCTATTGAATTTTATTGAATTCTATTCAATTCTATTTAATTCTATTCAATTCTGTTCAATTTTATTCAATTCTGTTCAATTCCATTCAATTCTATTCTATTCAATTCTATTCAATTCTACTCAATTCTATTCAATTCTATTCAATTCTATTCAATTCTATTCAATTCTATTCAATTCTATTCAATTCTATTTAATTCTATGCAATATTATTCAATTCTTTTCAATTCTATTTAACTCGATTCAATACTATTTAATTTAAATCGAGTCTATTAAATTCTATTCAATTCTATTCAATTCAATTTAATTCTATTCAATTATATTCAATTATATTCAATTTTATTCAAATCTATTCAATTCAATTTAACTGTATTCAATACTATTCAATTCTATTCAATTCTATTCAATTTCTATTCAATTCTATTCAATTCTATTCAATTTATTCAATTCTATCAATTCGTTCAATTCTATTCAATTCTATTCAATTCTATTCAATTCTATTCAATTCTATTCAATTCTATTTAATTCTTTCAATTCTTTCAATTTTATTCAATTTATTCAATTCTATTCAATTTTATTCAATTCAATTCAATTCCATTTCATTCCATTCTATTCAATTTTTTCAATTCGATTCAATTCTATTCAATTTTATTTATTCTATTCAATTCCATTCAATCTATTCAATTCTATTCAATTTTATTCATTTCTATTCCATTCTTTTCAATTTTTTTCATTCTATTTAATTCTATTTAATATTATTCAATTCTATTGAATTTTATTGAATTCTATTCAATTCTATTTAATTCTATTCAATTCTGTTCAATTTTATTCAATTCTTTCATTCCATTCAATTCTATTCAATTTATTCAATTTATTCAATTCTATTTCAATTCTATTCAATTCTATTCAATTCTATTCAATTTATTCAATTCTATTCAATTCTATTCAATTTATTTTTTAATTCTATTCAATATTATTCAATTTTTTTAATTCTATTTAACTCGATTCAATTCTATTCAATTTAAATCGAGTCTATTAAAATTCTATTCAATTCTATTCAATTCAATTTAATTCTATTCAATTATATTCAATTATATTTCAATTTTATTCAAATCTATTCAATTCAATCAATGTATTCAATCTATTCAATTCTATTCAATTCTATTCAATCTATTCAATTCTATTCAATTTATTCAATTCTATTCAATTCTTTCAATTCCTTTTCAATTCTATTCAATTCTATTCAATTCTATTCAATTTATTCAATTCTATTCAATTCTATTCAATTCTATTCAATTTTATTTAATTCTATTCAATTCTATTCAATTCTATTCAATTTATTCAATTCTATTCAATTCTATTCAATTCTATTCAATTCTATTCAATTCCAAAATTCAATTCAAAATTCAATTCAATTCAATTCAATTCAATTCAATTAATTCATTCAATTCTATTCAATTCTATTCAATTCTATTCAATTCTATTCAATTCTATTCAATTCTATTCAATCTATTAATTCTATCCAATTCTATTCATTAATTCAATTTAATTCAATTCTTTTCAATTGGATTCAATTTAATTCAATTCCATTCAATTCTATTCAATTTTATTCAATTCTATTCAATTCTATTCAATTTAATTCAATTCTATTCAATTCAATTCTATTCAATTCTATTTAATTCTATTTTATTATATTCAATTCTATTCAATTCTTTCAATTCTTTTCAACTCTATTCAATTCTATTCAATTCTTTTCAACTCTATTCGATTCTATTCAATTCTATTCAATTCTATTCAATCTATTCAATTCTATTCAATTCAATTCAATTCAATTCAATTCAATTCAATTCTATTCAATTCTTTTCAATTCTATTCAATTCTATTCAATTTTTTTCGAATCTATTCAATTCAATTCAATTCAATTCTTATCAATTTAATTCAATTCTATTCAATTCTATTAAATTTTATTCAATTCTTTCAATTCTATTCAATTCTATTTAATTCTATTCAATTCTATTCAATTCTATTCTATTCAATTCAATTCAATTCAATTCAATTCAATTCAATTCAATTCAATTCAATTCAATTCAATTCCATTCCATTCCATTCTATTCAATTTTATTCAATTCTATTCAATTTTATTTATTCTTTTCAATTCCATTCATTTTCTATTCAATTCTATTAATTTTATTCATTTCTATTCCATTCTATTCAATTCTATTCATTCTATTTAATTCTATTTTAATTTTATTCAATTTATTAATTTTATTGAATTTATTCAATTCTATTTAATTCTATTCAATCTTTAAAATTTATTCAATTCTATTCAATTCTATTCAATTCTATTCAATTCTTTCAATTCTATTCAATTCTATTTCAATTTATTCATTATATTCAATTTAATTCAATTCTTTTCAATTCTATTCAATTCCATTCAATTCTATTCAATTTTCTTCAATTCTATTCAATTCTATTCAATTCTATTCAACTCTATTCAATTCTATCCAATTTTATTCATTTATTCAATTTAATTCAATTTTTCAATTCATTCAATTTAATTCAATTGCATTCAATTCTATTCAATTTTATTCAATTCTATTCAATTCTATTCAATTTTATTCAATTCAATTCAATTCAATTCAATTCAACTCAATTCAATTTAATTCAATTCTTTTCAATTCTAGTCAATTCTATTCAATTCTATTCAATTCTTTTAAATTCTATTCTTTCTATTCAATTTTTTCAATTTATTCAATTCAATTCAATTCAATTCAATTCTTTTAAATTCTATTCAATTCTATTCAATTCTATTCAATTTATTCAATTCTATTCAATTCTATTCAATTCTATTCAATTTATTCAATTCTATTCAATTCTATTCAATTTATTAATTTATTCAATTTATTCAATTCTATTCAATTCTATTCAATTCTATTCAATTCTATTCAATCTATTTAATTCTATTCAATTCAATTCAATTCTATTCTTATATTTAATTCTATTCAATTCTATTCAATTTATTCAATTCTTTTCATTTTATTCATTTCTATTCAATTCTATTCAATTTTATTCAATTTATTCAATTAATTCATTCTTTCCAATTTATTCAATTCTATTCAATTCTATTCAATTCTATTCAATTTTATTCAATTCATTCAATTCTATTCAATTCTTTTCAATTCTATTCAATTTTTAATTCTATTCAATTCTGTTCAATTCTATTCAATGTTATTCAATTCTATTCAATTCTATTCAATTCATTCAATTCAATTCCATTTCATTCCATTCTAATCAATTTTGTTCAATTCGATTCAATTCTATTCAATTTTATTTGATTCTATTCAATTCCATTCAAGTCTATTCAATTCTATTCAATTTTATTCATTTCTATTCCATTCTTTTCAATTCTATTCAGTTCTATTTAATTCTATTTAATATTATTCAATTCTATTGAATTTTATTGAATTCTATTCAATTCTATTTAATTCTATTCAATTCTGTTCAATTTTATTCAATTCTGTTCAACTCCATTCAATTCTATTCATTTCTATTCAATTCTATTCAATTCTATTCAACTCTTTTCAATTCTATCCAATTTTATTCAGTTATATTCAATTTATTTCAATTCTTTTCAATTCGATTCAATTCAATTCAATTCCATTCAATTCTATTCAATTTAATTCAATTCTATTCAATTCTATTCAATTTTATTCAATTCTATTCAATTTAATTCTTTTCAATTCAATTCAATTCAATTCAATTCAATTCAATTCAATTCTTTCAACTCTATTCAATTCTATTCAATTCTATTCGATTCTTTTCAACTCTATTCAATTCTATTCAAATCTATTCAATTCTATTCAATTCTATTCAATTCAATTCAATTCTTTTCAATTCTATTCAATTCTATTCAATTTTTTTTCGAATCTATTCAATTCAATTCAATTCAGTTCTTTTCAATTCTATTCAATTCTATTCAATTCTATTCAATTCTATTTAATTCTATTCAATTCAATTCAATTCAATTCAATTCAATTCTATTCAGTTATATTCAATTCTATTCAATTCTATTCAATTCCATTCAATTCTTTTCAATTTTATTCAATTCTATTCAATTCTATTCAGTTTTATTCAATTCTATTCAATTAAATTCACTTCTTTTCAATTCTATTCAATTCTATTCAATTCTATTCAATTCTATTCAATTCTATTCAATTCTATTCAATTCTTTTAATTCTATTCAATTTTTTTCAATTCTATTCAATTCTATTCAATTATATTCAATTCTATTCAATTCTATTCAATTCTATTCAATTCTATTCAATTCTATTCAATTCTATTCAATTCTATTCAATTCTATTTAATTCTATTCAATTCTGTTCAATTCTATTCAATGTTATTCAATTCTATTCAATTCTATTCAATTCTATGCAATTATATTCAATTCTATTCAATTCTATTCAATTCTATTCAATTCTATTCAATTTTATTCAATTCTATTCAATTCTATTCAATTCTATTCAATTTCAATATTCAATTCAATTCAATTCATTATTCAATTCAATTCAATTCAATTCAATTCAATTCAATTCATTCAATTCTATTCAAGTTATATTCAATTCTATTCAATTCTATTCAATTCCATTCAATTCTTTTCAATTTTATTCAATTCTATTCAATTATTTTCAATTTTATTCAATTCTATTCAATTCTATTCAAATCTATTCAATTCTATTCAATTCAATTCAATTCAATTCAATTCTATTCAATTCTATTCAATTCTATTCAAGTTCTATTCAATTCTTTCAATTCTATTCAATTCTATTCAATTCTATTCAATGTTATTCAATTCTATTCAATTCTATTCAATTCTATTCAATTCAGTTCAATTCTATTCAATTTTTTTCAATTCTATTCAATTCTATTCAATTCTATTCAATTCTATTTAATTCTATTCAATTCTGTTCAATTCTATTCAATGTTATTCAATTCTATTCAATTCTATTCAATTCTATTCAATTCTATTCAATTCTATTCAATTCTATTCAATTCTATTCAATTCTATTCAATTCTATTCAATTCTTTCAATTCTATTCAATTCTATTCAATTCTATTCAATTTTATTCAATTCTAATTCAATTCATATTCAAATCTATTCAATTCTATTCAATTCAATTCAATTCAATTCAATTCTATTCAATTCTTTTCAATTCTATTCAATTCTATTCAATTCTATTTCAATGTTTATTCAATTCTTTTCAATTCTATTTCAATTCTATTCAATTATATTCAATTCTATTCAATTCTATTCAATTCTATTCAATTCTATTCAATTTTATTCAATTCTATTCAATTCTATTCAATTCTATTCAATTCTATTCATTCTCATTCTAATTCAATTCAATTCAATTCAATTCAATTCAATTCAATTCAATTCAATTCAATTCTATTCAGTTATATTCAATTCTATTCAATTCTATTCAATTCCATTCAATTCTTTTCAATTTTATTCAATTCTATTCAATTTTATTCAATTTTATTCAATTCTATTCAATTCTATTCAAATCTATTCAATTCTATTCAATTCAATTCAATTCAATTCAATTCTATTCAATTCTATTCAATTCTATTCAGTTCTATGCAATTCTTTCAATTCTATTCAATTCTATTCAATTCTATTCAATGTTATTCAATTCTATTCAATTCTATTCAATTCAATTCAATTCTATTCAATTTTTTTCAATTCTATTCAATTCTATTCAATTCTATTCAATTCTATTTAATACTATTCAATTCTGTTCAATTCTATTCAATGTTATTCAATTCTATTCAATTCTATTCAATTTTATTCAATTCTATTCAATTCTTTTCAATTCTATTCAATTCTATTCAATTCTATGCAATTCTTTCAATTCTTTTCAATTCTTTTCAATTCTATTCAATTATTTTCAACTCTATTCAATTCTATTCAATTCTATTCAATTCTATTCAATTCAATTCAATTCAATTCCATTTTTATTCCATTCTATTCAATTTTGTTCAATTCGATTCAATTCTATTCAATTTTATTTGATTCTATTCAATTCCATTCAAGTCTATTTAATTCTATTCAATTTTATTCATTTCTATTCCATTCTTTTCAATTCTATTCAGTTCTATTTAATTCTATTTAATATTATTCAATTCTATTGAATTTATTGAATTCTATTCAATTCTATTTAATTCTATTCAATTCTGTTCAATTTTATTCAATTCTGTTCAATTCCATTCAATTCTATTCAATTCTATTCAATTCTATTCAATTCTATTCAACTCTATTCAATTCTATCCAATTTTATTCAGTTATATTCAATTTATTTCAATTCTTTTCAATTCGATTCAATTCAATTCAATTCCATTCAATTCTATTCAATTTTATTCAATTCTATTCAATTCTATTCAATTTTATTCAATTCTATTCAATTTAATTCTTTTCAATTCAATTCAATTCAATTCAATTCAATTCAATTCTTTTCAGTTCTATTCAATTCTATTCAATTCTATTTTATTAAATTCAATTCTATTCAATTCTATTCAATTCTATTCAATTCTTTTCAATCCTATTAAATTCTATTCAATTCTATGAAATTCTTTCAATTCTTTTCAACTCTATTCAATTCTATTCAATTCTATTCAATTCTTTTCAACTCTATTCAATTCTATTCAAATCTATTCAATTCTATTCAATTCTATTCAATTCTATTCAATTCAATTCAATTCTTTTCAATTCTATTCAATTCTATTCAATTTTTTTCGAATCTATTCAATTCAATTCAATTCAATTCTTTTCAATTCTATTCAATTCTATTCAATTCTATTCAATTCTATTCAATTCTATTCAATTCAATTCAATTCTATTCAATTCTATTCAATTCAATTCAATTCAATTCAATTCAATTCAATTCAATTCAATTCTATTCAGTTATTTTCAATTCTATTCAATTCTATTCAATTCCATTCAATTCTTTTCAATTTTATACAATTCTATTCAATTCTATTCAGTTTTATTCAATTCTATTCAATTAAATTCACTTCTTTTCAATTCTATTCAATTCTATTCAATTCTATTCAATTCTATGCAATTCTTTTAATTCTATTCAATTTTTTTCAATTCTATTCAATTCTATTCAATTCTATTCAATTCTATTCAATTCTATTCAATTCTATTCAATTCTATTCAATTCTATTCAATTCTATTCAATTCTATTCAATTCTATTCAATTCTATTCAATTCTATTTAATTCTATTCAATTCTGTTCAATTCTATTCAATGTTATTCAATTCTATTCAATTGTATTCAATTCTATGCAATTATATTCAATTCTATTCAATTCTATTCAATTCTATTCAATTCTATTCAATTTTATTCAATTCTATTCAATTCTATTCAATTCTATTCAATTCTATTCAATTCTATTCAATTCTATTCAATTCAATTCAATTCAATTCAATTCAATTCTATTCAGTTATATTCAATTCTATTCAATTCTATTCAATTCCATTCAATTCTTTTCAATTTTATTCAATTCTATTCAATTCTATTCAATTTTATTCAATTCTATTCAATTCTATTCAAATCTATTCAATTCTATTCAATTCAATTCAATTCAATTCTATTCAATTCTATTCAATTCTATTCAATTCTATTCAGTTCTATGCAATTCTTTCAATTCAATTCAATTCTATTCAATTCTATTCAATGTTATTCAATTCTATTCAATTCTATTCAATTCTATTCAATTCTATTCAATTCTTTTCAATTCTATTCAATTCTATTCAATTCTATTCAATTCTATTCAATTCTATTTAATTCTATTCAATTCTGTTCAATTCTATTCAATGTTATTCAATTCTATTCAATTCTATTCAATTCTATGCAATTATATTCAATTCTATTCAATTCTATTCAATTCTATTCAATTCTATTCAATTCAATTCAATTCAATTCAATTCAATTCAATTCAATTCAATTCAATTCAATTCAATTCAATTCTATTCAATTCAATTCAATTCAATTCTATTCAGTTATATTCAATTCTATTGAATTCTATTCAATTCCATTCAATTTTTTTTAATTTTGTTCAATTCTGTTCAATTCTATTCAATTTTAAACAATTCTATTCAACTAAATTATATTCAATTCAATTCAATTGAATTCACTTCTTTTCAATTCTAATCAATTCTATTCAATTCAATTCAATTCTATTCAATTCTATGCAATTCTTTCAATTCTATTCAATTCTATTCAATTCTATTCAATTCTATTCAATTCTATTCAATTCTATTCAATTTTATTCAATTTTTTTCGAATCTATTCAATTCAATTCAATTCAAGTCTTTCAACTCTATTCAATTCTATTCAATTCTATTCAATTCTATTCAATTCTATTCAATTCTATTCAGTTATATTCAATTCTATTCAAATCTATTCAATTCTATTCAATTCTATTCAATTCTATTCAATTCTATTCAATTCTATTCAATTCTATTCAATTCTATTCAATTCTATTCAATTCTATTCAATTTATTCAATTCTATTAATTCAATTCAATTCAATTCAATTAATTTCAATTCAATTCAATTCAATTCAATTCTATTCAATTCAATTCAATTCTATTCAGTTATATTCAATTCTATTGAATTCTATTCAATTCCATTCAATTTTTTTTTAATTTTGTTCAATTCTGTTCAATTCTATTCAATTTTAAACAATTCTATTCAACTAAATTATATTCAATTCAATTCAATTGAATTCACTTCTTTTCAATTCTAATCAATTCTATTCAATTCAATTCAATTCTATTCAATTCTATTCAATTCTATTCAATTCTATTCAATTCTATTCAATTGTATTCAATTCTATTCAATTCTATTCAATTCTATTCAATTCTATTCAATTCTATTCAATTCTATTCAATTCTATTCAATTCTATTCAATTCTATTCAATTCTATTCAATTCTATTCAATTCTATTCAATTCTATTCAATTCTATTCAATTCTATTCAATTCAATTCAATTCAATTCAATTCAATTCAATTCAATTCAATTCAATTCTATTCAATTCAATTCAATTCTATTCAGTTATATTCAATTCTATTGAATTCTATTCAATTCCATTCAATTTTTTTTAATTTTGTTCAATTCTGTTCAATTCTATTCAATTTTAAACAATTCTATTCAACTAAATTATATTCAATTCAATTCAATTGAATTCACTTCTTTTCAATTCTAATCAATTCTATTCAATTCAATTCAATTCTATTCAATTCTATGCAATTCTTTCAATTCTATTCAATTCTATTCAATTCTATTCAATTCTATTCAATTCTATTCAATTTTATTCAATTTTTTCGAATCTATTCAATTCAATTCAATTCAAGTCTTTCAACTCTATTCAATTCTATTCAATTCTATTCAATTCTATTCATTCTATTCAATTCAATTCAATTCTATTCAGTTATATTCAATTCTATTCAAATCTATTCAATTCTATTCAATTCCATTCAATATTTTTCAATTTTGTTTAATTCTATTCAATTCTATTCAATTTTATTCAATTCTATTCAATTTAAATTCTATTCAATTAAATTCTATTCAATTCAATTCAATTGAATTCACTTCTTTTCAATTCTATTCAATTCTATTCAATTCTTTTCAATTCTATTCAATTCTATTCAATTCTATTCAATTCTATTCAATTCTATTCAATTCTATTCAATTCTATTCAATTCTATTCAATTCTATTCAGTTCTATTCAATTCTATTCAATTCTATTCAATTCTATTTAATTCTATTCAATTCTGTTCAATTCTATTCAATGTTATTCAATTCTATTCAATTGTATTCAATTCTATGCAATTATATTCAATTCTATTCAATCCTATTCAATTCTATTCAATTCTATTCAATTCTATTCAATTCTATTCAATTCTATTCAATTCTATTCAATTCAATTCATTTCAATTCAATTCAATTCTATTCAGTTATATTCAATTCTATTCAATTCTATTCAATTCTATTCAATTCTATTCAATGTTATTCAATTCTATTCAATTCTATTCAATTCTATTCAATTCAATTCAATTCTATTCAATTCTTTTCAATTCTATTCAATTCTATTCAATTCTATTCAATTCTATTTAATTCTATTCAATTCTGTTCAATTCTATTCAATGTTATTCAATTCTATTCAATTCTATTCAATTCTATGCAATTATATTCAATTCTATTCAATTCTATTCAATTCTATTCAATTTTATTCAATTCTATTCAATTCTTTTCAATTCTATTCAATTCTATTCAATTCTATTCAATTTTATTCAATTCTATTCAATTCTATTCAAATCTATTCAATTCTATTCAATTCAATTCAATTCAATTCTATTCAATTCTATTCAATTCTATTCAGTTCTATGCAATTCTTTCAATTCTATTCAATTCTATTCAATTCTATTCAACGTTTTTCAATTCTATTCAATTCTATTCAATTCAATTCAATTCTATTCAATTCTTTTCAATTCTATTCAATTCTGTTCAATTCTATTCAATGTTATTCAATTCTTTTCAATTCTATTCAATTCTGTTCAATTCTATGCAATTATATTCAATTCTATTCAATCCTATTCAATTCTATTCAATTCTATTCAATTTTATTCAATTCTATTCAATTCTATTCAATTCTATTCAATTCTATTCAATTCAATTCAATTCAATTCAATTCAATTCAATTCAATTCAATTCAATTCATTATTAATTCTATTCAATTCTATTCAATTCTATTCAATTCTATTCAATTCCATTCAATTCTTTTCAATTTTATTCAATTCTATTCAATTTTATTCAATTTTATTCAATTCTATTCAATTCTATTCAAATCTATTCAATTCTATTCAATTCAATTCAATTCAATTCATCAATTCTATTCAATTCTATTCAATTCTATTCAGTTCTATGCAATTCTTTCAATTCTATTCAATTCTATTCAATTCTATTCAATGTTATTCAATTCTATTCAATTCTATTCAATTCAATTCAATTCAATTCTATTCAATTTTTTTCAATTCTATTCAATTCTATTCAATTCTATTCAATTCTATTTAATACTATTCAATTCTGTTCAATTCTATTCAATGTTATTCAATTCTATTCAATTCTATTCAATTCTATGCAATTATATTCAATTCTATTCAATTCTATTCAATTCTATTCAATTTTATTCAATTCTATTCAATTCTTTTCAATTCTATTCAATTCTATTCAATTCTATGCAATTCTTTCAATTCTTTTCAATTCTTTTCAATTCTATTCAATTATTTTCAACTCTATTCAATTCTATTCAATTCTATTCAATTCTATTCAATTCAATCAATTCAATTCAATTCAATTCCATTTTATTCCATTCTATTCAATTTTGTTCAATTCGATTCAATTCTATTCAATTTTATTTGATTCTATTCAATTCCATTCAAGTCTATTTAATTCTATTCAATTTTATTCATTTCTATTCCATTCTTTTCAATTCTATTCAGTTCTATTTAATTCTATTTAATATTATTCAATTCTATTGAATTTATTGAATTCTATTCAATTCTATTTAATTCTATTCAATTCTGTTCAATTTTATTCAATTCTGTTCAATTCCATTCAATTCTATTCAATTCTATTCAATTCTATTCAATTCTATTCAATCTATTCAATTCTATCCAATTTTATTCAGTTATATTCAATTTATTCAATTCTTTCAATTCATTCAATT
>CM035806.1:59637797-59686016 GCA_020466095.1 Chlorops oryzae | reverse complement strand
TAAAATTAAATAGGGTTTTAGCCTCAGGAAAGCATTTGCGAGCTGTAGCGTAACGATCAAACGATCTCTAAAAATAGAAAGATTAGAGCACGCGCAGCTCTCAAATACCCAGTTGAAATAAGGGGAAGTCTTCTACTAAGCGATGCATCACTTGAACTATCCCAGGCACTGTCAATAGGCATTAGTTCTCGTAACAGTCATTGAGCAGGGAAAAGGTGACGTGTTCAAAGAATAGCATTTGTTCTTAATCAAAAAGGATCATATTTTCAGGATTGAACTAAAATGTAAAAGCAAAAGCAAAACCAAAACGCAAAACCAAAACTTTTTTGAACACCTCACTTTCTGCCTGCTCATGAGAGGCATAGGGAAGGCCTACCCAAAGCAGCCATGCTCGAACAAAGTAGATGTGTAAAAGTGATGGGAAAAGTCTATTATATCTCCTCGCTTAGGAATGTTCAAATGATCAATCCGGAGAGCATAAAATTTGCAACTGGGTTTGTCCGGCGTGCCATTTGTGTAGAAACTTCACCGCGCACCTTCTTTAAAAAGGGTGTCGGGACGGCTACTTTTTCATGCTTATTTCATCGCGGAGGTCCGCCTGACATTTTCTACTGGGATACGTTTAAATGTTGAATCACATTTGAATGAATCGGAGAGCCTAAAGTGACCCAGTTGGAAATATTCGGAATGATAATTATAATTGAATCATTTTACTGTCTTTCTTGCATTCAATGTTCGATTCATTATTCCAGTTTATTCAGTTTAATTTTTCCTACAGGCATACATCTTAAAAAGCTTAGTGTTTCAATTGCAAAGCAATGCATTTGCTTGGACATGGAAAGCAATTAATTTTCTCCAAAGCAATTCTTTGAATTTCATCGCTCAAAAGTTAAACAGAACAAAATGAGAAAAGGAAAAAATTCCCTTTTCCGTCGAACGTGCTTTTAAGGAAATTGAGGAAATATTTTTCGGGACTTGTTGCACAGTTGAAAAAGCTTTGAAAAATTATCTACCATATATCTTAAAAATGCCTTCGTCTTCTTTTCGCAAGCAGAGTTCTCACATTCAGCTGGTCCATCTCTCCTTTCGTCTTCTTCAAATATTTTCAGAAGGTTTTTTCCTCCTTATAACCACTGTGCAATGCTGTCATAAAAATAAACGTAAATATGATATCATCTGGAATTCAACAGCCTTAGACCAAACAATGAAGTCAGTTCCAAAGTCACTCGACGGCACCCGAGCCATTTAACTGCGTTTCTGACCATCAGTTAGAAGAGGGTTACACAAAAAAAAAGAGCTTTCATTTCTAAAGATATGCTAATTTAATGGAAGAGCTCCGACCAAAGAGAAAATACAAATTTTCGCAAACCACCTTAACGTCTTGTGATAGCATCGCAGCGTTTTTCCCGCTAAATTAAAATGTCCTTCTCGGCTATGAATCATCAAAAGTGCATTTTCTTCATTTTATCTTCGCCTTTTGGAATTATTTTATTTTATTTTGCTTTATTTAATTTTTTTTTTTTGAAAACAGTCAAAGCGAACCTTTCTTCAGAGGAAATGAAATGTAATTTTTTTTACAAATATTAGGTGTAGTAAAAAGAAATCCATTATTTTTCCAATAGATGGCGTTATTTATCTGCATCTCGCGTTGTATAAGTCCGATCGTGTTCCGCTTGGGGGCATTAGAAAGATGACAGTTCCTACTAAAAAAGCTTTTTTGACACTTTTTTGATTGATTGATTCAGTTTTGTTTGAGAGCTTGTCAAAGATGGACATCAGCAAAGAGAAAATTCGCTACATTTTACAGTTTTTCTTCGATAAGGGAGAAAACGCAAGCCAGGCGGCTGAAAATGTGAATAGCGTTTATGGACCTGATACTGTAACAGCCAATCATGCGCAATTTTAGTTTCGTCGATTCCGTTCCGATAACTTCGATGTCAAGGATGCACCACGCACTGGAAGGCCAATTGTCGAAAATGTCGATAAAATCATGGAAATTATCGAGTCCGACCGTCATGTTAGCACTGTTTCGATTGCAAAAGAGCTAAAGATTGCACAAAAAACCGTTTGGAACCATTTCAATAAGGCTGAATACACAAAGAAGCTCGATGTATGGGTGCCACACGAGTTAACGCAAAAAAACCTCATAGACCGAATTTCCATCTACGAATCGCTGCTGAACCGCAACAAAATCGACCCATTTCTGAAGCGGTTGGTGACTGGTGATGAAAAGTGGGTCACTTACGACAACGTCAAGCGAAAACGGTCGAGGTCGAAACACGGTGAACCGGCGGAAACGGTGGCCAAGCCAGGATTGACGGCCAGGAAGGTTTTGCTGTGTGTTTGGTGGGATTGGCAGGGAATTATCTACTATGAGCTGCTCCCATACGGCAAAACTCTTAACTCGGAACTCTACTGTCAACAATTGGACCGTCTGAAGGAACCAATCGCCCATAAGCGGCCAGCTTTGGCCAATAGGAGAGGAATTGTGTTCCATCAGGACAACGCCAGGCCACACACATCGATAGTGACTCGCCAGAAGCTCCGGGAGTTTGGTTGGGAGGTTCTTCTGCATCCACCTTATAGTCCGGACCTGGCACTAAGTGATTACCATCTGTTCCTGTCCATGCTGGTGAAACATTCGCTTCAAGAGAGGCTTCTGAAATTCGACTGTCTCAATTTTTTGCTAATAGGAACGAGGGCTTCTATGAGAGAGGCATAATGAAATTACCTTTAAAATGGCAACAAGTTATCGAACAAAACGGCGCATATTTGACCTAAATCGGGTCATTCTAACTATCTTAAATAAAGCCCTCAATTTAATTCAAAAATAATGGATTTCTTTTTACTACACCTAATATAAAAATTACATAAATTCATGAAGGCCGTTCAGTTATCTTTGAAGACGGGTGAATGAGTGGTTTTTGAAATTTCTTAAGGGGCCTGAACATTAAAATATTCAACATTAGGTACAAGATAAGAGAAGAAACGAAAAAAAAACATCAAATATAAAACTCTTAAAAGAGATTTTCATACAAAAGTCATGAAATGATTTTCTCCTTAATAATACAATGTCCTTTTTAAATTCTTTTGACTATTGTTAGATTTTGACTGTCATTTCGTCAAACGATTTAGTTTTATAACTTATCCTTATGGTGTTTTTTGGGTAGCATTAAATAATTAGTTTTCTTGTTGGGATCTTAGGAAGAAGTCGTCGAATTGGAAAAGGCGAAAGCGTTAGTGAGAGAAGCCAAAGTCTTACTTAAATTTAAAGAGGTACGATATGTTGGGTGCTTTAAAACTTTCCAGAGCTCTTTTGATGAGTGGCATATGAGCATTTGTACACGGACGCAACACTTACGTGAGTCAATTGAAATCTCGATTTAAAGAATGCGCTAAATACCTACATACAGTAAAAACTCACAAAAGTCAAAACGTTTATTTCTGGACTTGTTAATTTTTGTGGTTTGTTAACTTTTTAAGGAAAAAATGGAAAAAACTTTTTATTGTTATGCGGTTTAGAAACACCAAATTCCATGGATAGTCGATTGCTTGAAACGCATTGACCCTATTTTTTTATGATGGTGACTTTTGTGTCAAATTTCGACTTGATTGGTCCAGCCGTTTCGGAGGAGATCCGACCACGGACGGAAGGACAGACAGACAGACAGACGGACATGTCTAAATCGATTCAGTTTTTGATCTTGATCATTTCTATATATATATGTCTATATCTCCGAAGCTTAATTCTCCCTGTTACAAGATTCGCACAAAACTAATATACCCCGCTTACGCTGGGTATAAAAAACACATGCGCTAACGCTAAGCAACACAAGTCAAACCGAATGCAACAGCATCTGCGTAAGTATTTTTGGAAGCAAACACATTACTCTAAGGGGGATCGATTTGTTAACCTGCTATTTCACTAGCAGAACATTATTCTATGGCGCCTAAGTACTTCATAATAATGCCGAAGGATTTGGTCAAATGTGAATTTTAGTCCTGTGGTTCTGTAAACAAAGATTTTCCATGCTATATTCGAATTACTTTTGTCGTCCTTGTTGGTAGAAACTAGAGATGGGCGCGGGACAGGAAAATATGCGGGATGGGAAGAATTTAAAAAAGTACGGGATGGGCGGGATTTAAGCGTGATCCCGGAATTCCTGCATTGTCCTTAATTCCCGCGGGTCCTAAATTATGTATCTGCGTACTACTCTTGATAATTTTTGCTTCGTCACGGACTTTATTTGGAAGCCCAGAAAAAAATGCAGTTTAACCTATGGTTCACTGGGCATTTCCACAAGTAGAATTATCAATTATTTTTCGTCGAACAAATGGATCCACCTTAACATATACTACGTTTATGCGTCAGCTATACGCAAATAAAAATAATTCGCAAATAGTTAACTCACTGTTTATACGACAGTTCAAATACGCAAATAGCGAAACTTTTCAGTGCTGCCTGACTAAAAAATACAATTGCGTGGCAACGTATGCATTTGTCGGAAGCCCATATTTTGCATGTGTTAGTTCTACCATACCGTAAAAAATAGGAAAATCGTCAAAAATAAATGGCAGCACCTTGAGATTTATTCGCAATTAGCTTCGTTATTCACGACTTATTTTCGCGACTTACTTATTTGCAAATATGTTAAGAATTCAACTCAGCGTTTATGTGGGGAAATTTGCTATTTGCGACATTTTTATTTGCAAATAAGGCATACGCATAAACGTAGTAATACATATTTCATAATGATTAATCCCGATTGATTTTGTGTTTTATTGTGCCTTGCGATCAATCGAACAGCATAATGTAACAAAACGTAAGAAAATAAAAACAAAAGACGAAAAAATTATTCAGAAAAGTAAACAAAAAAGTTAATATTTTAGGGTGTCCTGTGGAGGCAGAAGCTTAGTTCACTTACCCGTAGATTTAACTTCCCAACGGAAGCAATGAATTTTTGTACAGCGATGCCCTAGGAAAATCATGCATTACCATTGTAATTGAAACTGTAAGCACATGTCAATTTGGTTGTTGTTGGTAGAATATATAACAAAAATCTTCTACGCCTTACAATTCGGATAACCTGGTAATGCATAGTTGCTCTTCTTTGACTTTGTAAATGAATCGTTAAATTACAAAGTTCATGTATTACGTATTTTCTCGTTGGGTTTTGTGAGTGTCTACTGAAGTACTTCGACGCTATTGAAGCACATGTGCGATTTGAAAGTGGCTCTTTTTATATATCGTTAAAGTTCCTTAAGTGCCAGGAAGAGGCTTCAAAAAAGCCTGATATCCATTTTCGGTGTTTTTCGAATTTAGGAGTTAAGGCTTTTAAGTCAAAAGCTATCCAAAATGAAATATTGAGAAAGCAATTAAGTACATTTTTATTTTAAAATTAATAAAATAGAATTTTTGTGGCCTATTTTAAAAGTTTGAATGGAGCCTGCTGAAAGCAGCAATCTTGGATGGACGGAAACGAGTTGCTTACACTGCTTTTTTAATTCACTTGTCCTTATATTTTGAATAAAGTTTTTCGCTATTTTTTCTTAATTATCCTTAAAAATAGAAATTTCCTTGCATATATTATATAATATAAAAGAAGTTCCGGCTAATTACATAATTAAAAGCTTAGTGAACACATTTTAAGAGCTGCAGAGCCTTTGAAAGATAAAGAACAGCGCCCGTCCATCAGCTATAATTCCCGTATAAAATCCAATTATTTCAAATTACCTCCGGGGGGATAAAAATAATTGAGCTCATACCGTATAATCATGTTAATTCCATATGAATTGAGGTGAAAGAATTTCGACAATGCTGCTGTTGCAATTACGTTGATTATTGCGAGGATTTGTTGCTTTAATTTGATGTTTTTTGTCTTTCGTGCGGATTTTTTGTAGGCCCATTGAAAAGTTCGCTCGTTTCTCAGCCTTCTCCGGCCAAAAAACTGCCCAATTGAGTGTTGCGTGTGTGTGCTGTTGTTTCCTTTCTGCGATCTATCAAATCGAATCAAAGAAAGCAAGCACTAGAAAATGAGCAGAATTTTCTATAAAAATAAATGAAGCAAGTTGACACGCACCAAAACATGCAATGACACAATCAATTTACATAGTAAGCAAGCATGACGTAGCATTCCAATATAAGAATTAAATAAATAAAATAAAAAAAGTTAGCCAAGAAAGCAATGACGATGATGAGCCTTCGCAACTGTGTGACTATAAACGTGGAAATGTGGTATACGTTAATGCAGTTTAGCAGAGAATTGTCCTTTCATTTGGCTTTTTGGCATCGCTTATCATACGCTTCGTTGATCGAAAGGCAAAACCGCACAGGCCAAGCTATCTGCTCGATGTCCTTTTTTTTTTTTTTTTTGGTATTTCAGTCGAAAACGCAAGATTCCTGCCATAATTGAATCGATCGAAATTTGAAATTTTTCCCTTGTTTTGGAAAATAGGAAATCTTAATCCTGAAATTTTAACGTTTAATTTCGTGCTGCGAATGTGAATAAAAAGCTGGGTACAGTATGTTTCTGCTTCGTCTTCCTTAATTTGTAAATAAAATGAATTTCTTTTGCCAGCTCAATTGGATCTGTGTTCGAGTGCGGAAGACGGAAATCAAATAAAAAAGCGAGCAGGAAAACTCATTTTACTGTATCCTTTTTTTCGGGTTCATTAACTTCATCAGTCACAAAGATATTAAAACGGAATGTTAAGGTTTGGGAACCCTTAATATTATGTTTCATTTTTTTTTCCTATGTATATCTAAATGACAATTAGGATACTTTTTGTTTTTTGTGTTGTTTCTTTTGTTGTTGTTGGATGCTTGTTATCCTTTGTTGTGGCTTGGTGTGTGTGCTATTGATTGAAATGTAAGGGTCAATATAATATGATGTGCCACAGCCATTGTAATAAGAACCAAATCAAGCACTGCCGGAAATTTTCTCTTGAACGATTTGTGTAAGGGAGAAAGGTCTTGGGAATTGTTCTTTTGTTGTGAATTGATTTTTCGTTTTGTATTTGTGCAGTCTTCCAACGAAAAGGAATACTACTTGCTTAACTAGAAGCTAATGATGATGTTCAAACAGTGGACTGTCTTGCTTATTTGTCTTATTCAACTTCTTGGAATCCTTTATTGCAATTAAGTTATATTGAGGGATTTGTTTTTTTTTTCATACTCTCGCTGTTCCCGGCCCCCTGCTCTCTACAATATTATGCCAGATTGAATAGAATTGTCCTGCATAAAAAGGTCAAATGAAGTTAGAAAGTTGTTTTCTTATAATTAAGGGCCAATATTACCAAGCTATTTAAATATGATTTAAATGGAAAAAACTGTCAAATCCCATACAAAACAAATTCAAATTTTATTTAAATATGACTTCGGGCCGGTCTTTTAAAGCCTGGTTAAAAATAACCCTTGGTTATTTCCAGTGTTAACTATAGATTGTGTCTTTTAAACTCTGGTAAGGTTAAAAAAGGGTGGTTTGGTTAATTAACCAAGGGAATTATTAACCTGCCGAATTTTGTCGGTTAAGGACATTTCACGAATATTCTGTCTTTTGATTCAAAAATTTTGAAATTTGACATTCGGTTAGTACATATCGCACCCTTGCTACTAAACCGGAACAATTCAAAATTTCGCATTTCTCGAAAATCATGCAATCTCTTTTGAAACTAAGGAGAAATAATGTTTTTTGTAATCTTATATTACTCTTAATCGACTGCTGAATCAGTCAATATAAGCGTTGATTCTCTAGGTGTTGGATCTCTTAAAGAATAATTCAATCGAACATAAAAAAAATGTATTAAAAAATATTTTTAATTGTGCCGATTTATTAGCAGGGGTGCGATATAATAATTTTTCTCTCGGCTTAGCCAAATTTATGATATGCACTCATGAAATTTTGCAAATCCTTCCTGGCGAATCTGCGCAAAGCTGATTTTTAATGCAACATGGGTCCCCTTATTATAATTATTCTCTCGGCTTAGCCGATTGCACACATACCTTTTCATCAAAATATAAAACATGTAAAATCGTTACCCACCACCATGCAGGGCCGGCGAATCGTGAATATCGCTTGTATGGAATGGGGTGTTTGTGAGGAGGGGGTAATATTGTAAAAAAAAAACGTTATAGTAATGTTAAGGCCTATTCCCAATGCTCCGAGAGCAAGTTGCGAGAGGGCGAGCAACAATTTCCATACATGCAATCATGTGGCGCAATCTACGATGCAACTCGTTGCGAGAGTTCGGGAAGAGTTCGAAAAATTTAAGATTTTCGTGAAGCATTGCTCTCTCTCAACGAGCTTTCGGAGCATTTGAAATGGGCCCTTAATCGCATCATCCAGTGATGTCTACACTACTTTTTTTCTTATGACAAAGCGATTTTCTTCTTATTTGTGTATTCATTGTCACCCGAAGATCCCCAGGTCACCAGGATCCCCCTGGTAACCAAACCAGAGATTTAGTCTGACTTTAAAATACCGGCCCTTAAACAGCATCCTAATATATACACAGAGAAAAAAATCAACCAGAAAACTGGTTAAATCAAAAGGAAAAACACAAAAAACGGCTTCAACAAGGAATATTTTTAATTTTAACAATTTTTCTTGTTGAAAAAATAGAAAATTTTCGTTATGAATCAACCATGTTTCAGGTTGAATTGAAATGATAATTTTCAAAAGTGGATTTAAATTTAAATTGTTGAACCAACCACGGACATAGTTGAAATGACAAGATATTTTTTAAAAAAATTCAAAAAAAAAATACCTATACAAGAAGAAATGTCAAAAAAAAATTTAATTAACGTTCAAAGCAAATGGCCATAGAGCACTCTGCTGAACATGACCCAAAAAATAGCCATCGGATGGACTTCATCCGATTTCGTCACTCCGTTTTGTTGACTGCTTTCGCAATGCTTAAAAAGTTCTAAGATGAATACATATCTTATATGTCTTATTTTATAAAACAAATGAGAATTATACCGAACGAAAAGAAATGTAATTAAACATATTTCCTTTCAATTCAACCAAAAATGTTGTTGACTCAACCATTTTTCTTTTGAAATTTTTGTTCTGCTCGAAAATCAAAAGTGTAAAAGAGTAAAAGAGTAAAAATTTAATTAAGCTTCCAACAACAACTTGTATTGAAAAATCTTCCACTTTTGCCACGATTCCACGGTCTCGTGAATAGGCCTAATATTTAAAACCCTAAAATATGTATGTTTAAATATCGAATTTCATTAAAACATTTAAAACAAGTAAGAAAGCTAAAGTCGGTTAAGCCCGACTTTGAAATACCCAGCGTCCCGACATTATTGGCGCAGTATGTTACGAAAAATCTCCCATTTGTGGGCGTGGAAATGGGCGGGCCACATACATTTTTTTTTCCTGCACCTTTCGTTCACCTTGGTCAACCTATGTTGGGAATTTGAAGCTTCTACGCCTTTTACTTCACAAGTTACAATAAACCCTTATTTGTGGGCATGGCTCGAGGAGGACGGCATCCATTTTTTCCAGGATATGTTTCTTTTCGTAGTTTACCAGTACACCAAATATCAATGAAATATGTTGAGTGGTTCGCAAGTTACAAGCAATTTACTGAAAACACAATAAATTCAATTGTGGGCGTGGCAGTGGGCGGATGTCTCCCATTTTTACTAAGGATCTCGATATACCTGTGTGCCAAGTTTCGGCTTGATTGGTCTAGCCGTTTCGGAGGAGATCCGACCACGGACGGACAGACGGACATGTCTACATCGATTCAGTTTTCGATCCTGATCAAGAATATATATATATATATATATATGTCTATTTCTACGGAGCTTAGTTCTGGCTGTTACGAGATTCGCACAAAACTAATATACCCTCCTTACGCTGGGTATAAAAATTCCGGTTTTAAAACAGTTTCTGTAATTTTCATAACATACCCTAGTAGTAGAGGTACCCTTAATAGTAGTCCGATCCGGTCCATTATCGAACATGTTCTTACAAATGTCATCGTAAACACGCATTCCAAAATTTGTCAATACAGCTGGACTCCTTGGATAAGAAAACTGCACGGACTAGAGCTGTAAAATATCGTTACAATTCGGCATATATATATGTGATATTCGTTAAAAAGTAACGATTACTGCAGTTAGTAATCAATAACATCTCGTTACTGATGGAAGTATCTCGTTACTAGTACTTTTTTTTGCATACATGTCAACTGATGGTTGCCGGACTAATTAAGTAATAATATAATGGGTCCGCAAAACGGAGTTAGTGAAGTTCATATTTGATTACTTAATACGGAATGAAGATTCAAAGAGCATGAGGGAGTTTTGATTACTTCATCAACATTGAGTTATTCATGCAACAGCAAAAGAATTTTTGACAGTTCATTTTAGTGCTGGATTAGGTTAAACAGTTCTGACTTTTTCGGGAATCAAAAATGAAGACCAATCTGGATCTGACTAAACCTAAATCAATGCGCCTTGAGTCCACCGGTTATAATAGTAGATACATCATATATTATATTTTATTTTCATTGAAATCACAAAAGCATCGACTTGAAATTCTCTTTTTCATTTAATATAAAACTCACTTTGATTTTCCTAATTCATAATCTAGTCAAGAAAAAGAAAGAACGTTTTTATTATTTTATCATTTTTAAGTAAATTTCGTGTTCAATTTTAAAATATGGAGTTCGCGAAAATAGGCATTCGAATCTTTAATCAATGCAAGCAGAAATACATTATTAATGGCATACTAAACATTGGTAATCGTAGTTTGCTCGTTCATCCTCAAATAAAAATGATCGATAAAACGAAAATACCGTTCACCGGTTATTACCTTCCACCGAAGAGCGTTATGCGGAAGTTTTCGACAGCGGCGCAATCATCAGTGAATGAAAACGAAATCCAACAGCGCGTTTTGAAAATCGTTTGTAATTATGACAAAATCAAGTCGAAGGAAGTGGAAAAGGATTCGCACTTCATGAAGGACCTCGGCTTGGACTCTTTGGACCATGTCGAAATCGTGATGGCCATGGAAGATGAATTCGGTTTCGAAATACCAGATGCAGACGCCGAGAAACTATTGAAGCCGGCAGATATTATAAAATATATCATTAATAAGAATGAGGCAAAATTGAACGAAACTAAGTTTTAGTAGAAATTCTTATTTTTTTTTACTGTATTTTGTTGCTGTATCGTTTCGAGTTCGTTGAGTTGCAAAATTTCCTGTCATTATGAGTTTTAGGTGTACAAATGAAATTTTCTTTAATATAAAATGCATGCCATTAGTCCTAATAAACATTAATTGATAAAAGGACCTACATAAAATATCGTTGCTGTACTTTCAGTATTTTAAAGCTTATGACAAGGAAAAGTAATGAGCTGCGGAAAGCTTTCCTCAAGAATGCGGCCTCCTTTCAAAATGGAAAAATGAGTCGTTCCTATTTCAATTTATCGATATTTACTTAAGTGATAGTCCGCCAATGAGTATGCTACAAAATTTAATTATAATAATTTTTTTTCCAATCCTCGTTTATCAAAAATCAAAGATTCAAAAAATTCAGAAATTATACTTAATCAAGGCTCCGATTTTGTTGACTTTTATAAACTGAAGGCATACGTTGTGGGCCAAACATTTTTTCTTACCAATATTTTGCGAACAAGTTTAGCGAAGTTGACTTCAAACCGCTTTTCGAACTTCAAAGAAGTTCAAAATCGATTTAAATCTTAACTTAATGTGAGTTGAACAACATTTTTTTACTCCATAAAGTATGCTTTAAATTTATAAAAGTCAACAAAATACGAGCCCTGCTTATAATAACGGTATTCACACCGCTGTCGATAGCTTTATAATTTGTTAGTCGATATTTTTTGTATGTATGTTGATTTTGTAACTTGATAACTCGATAGAATTACAATAACGGAGTGCATTTAAAACATTATCGATTAACGGATTATCAAACTAACGACATCGGTGAGAATACTGCTAATGATTGAAGTGAAAAATACTTTGATCTGGTAACATTCCTTTGGAGTTTTCAACGAAAAACGCGGTAAAGCTCGGGAGATATTTAATAAAATTTCGCTATGTGCTATAGACACGAAAAATTAAAAGCAATTTGTTTTCGACGAAAGACAACTTAAGTGGTTCTGTATCTCATCGAATTCATGCGTAATATTTTGACAACAAACGTGCTGATACATTATCAGCATCAAATTACCTTTTTCAAAATATCAACAGCAAAACCTTATCAACTTATAGCCATAAATTTAGTATACCTTCATAGAAAATGGAGGGGAGGGCCAAAGGATAACATAAGCAGAGCCATTCGATTCCACCTTCGGAGTAAACGCAGAGAAAATCTGTAGCCATACCTTCAGAAAAGAGCACACGAAATGCGTTGAGTTCTCAAAAGATTTTCACGTCCTTAATGGATCACGTGCAAAAGTAGGTCATAAAGCAGCAAACGGAAGTCAGTGATGAAAGAAAGCGTCGAAAATCGGCATTGGCAACACCACTGGCAACAATAAACACAAGGAACAAAAACAACTATAAAAATAAATATAGGGATAACAATAACAATGATGGCTTCCATTGATGCCAAATCAAATATTTATAATACGATTGCAAGTGTCACAAAAAAGTGGAAGCGGAAAAGCAAACGAAAAGAAGATTGCTCAGGTACCGACATTCGGCTTCGACGAATTCCATAAACCCTAAAATCAAGGCAGTTGGAAGCTTCGAGTTTTTACTGATAGAAGACCTGAGGACATTAAAATATCGCTATGAAGTTAAATCGAGATAGGACCGAATGAAAGTGTGCCCAAGGTCGGAAATGTACAAAGCAGACGGCTCTTTAGAAGAGTAAATCGTTGGCTAGCATCTCATTTGGAGGATATTCAAGGAATCCAACTATTGAAATAATCAATGGAAAAAGTTAATATATTTGAAAATTTTTAGGTCAATAGAAAACTTAGTTGTTGTCTCTCCATCTTAGGGAACAGGGAACGAACATGAAAAGGCGTTACAAGCTTCTCGTCAAATCGATATGACCCCCTCTGGAAGCGTCCGTCCGCAAAGCGAAGAACAACAAGTACAGGTACATTAGGTAACGATTGATTAAGTAGGACCGACTCAAAGTTGTTTTGAGATGTGGAAGTAGATTTCATCAAGAAGACCTGTGTCTGCCGTGTCGATGCTGAGCACTACAAGTAAAAAAAAAAAAAAAAAAAAAAAAACAACAACAACAATAGAACATCTGTGCACTGTTGGTTGTTTTGTTGCTTTTATCCCCGGAGATTTTGGATGATAATCATTATGGCGGCGATAAAATCGTCTTCGACTTTGTCGGAGGGTGAATAGAACGCGAGAAGCGCTCCCGGCTCATTGAATCACGCACGTTCGAATGAAAAACATTACCAGACTGACGACGGGGCCAGAACGGGAAACAAACAGGCTGACACACAGTCTTCGAGGCTTATTAGCGAATCGTTCACACGAACTTGCCCCTCACGTTTGTTGCCTTTGGGCTTATCATTGAATTACGAAGTGTGGCATTCTCGATTCTGGTGTACTACCTGAATGTGTTTTCCCTTATTTGAATATTCTCGCTTTGCCATCTCAGCTTCATTGGCAATATTGCATGGTTATATCCTACGTCTCGTTACCCCGTGCCCATCAATTGTTTTAGCACGGTATTGGGGGGAAAGTCATCGTTAATGATGCCAATCGAAGGTACTTATCGTATCTTTGGCGTTAATGTCATTGGACTTTGTGATCATGGCAAGATAGGCGCTAAATTTTAGTTAATTTTCTTGATTGTTGGGCTTGAGGCCATTAAATGTCAACGTGTCGATGATTCTGACTTATGGAAATTTATGTGTTTTATTAAAAATTTATGTTTTTCGAAATAGTTTGAGTTCACATGTGAAAAAATTGCACAAAATTGTTTCATGCAAGTTGAAAAGAAAGAAGATGTAGCCGCAATTATAGCTTTGATATTGATATCTCTATTGGTTCCCAAAGATATCGGAAAAAAAAGTTACTTAAAGTACTTGATTTAAGTAGAAAATCCCTTTATTTGGTTTTGCCACATTGGCTACAGTTAAATTTTAAATCGATTCTGAAATGAGGGCCGATAATTAAGTTGCACACTAACTTATGGCAAAATCTCGTTAAGCTGTTTAGTATTTTAGTTTATTGTCTGGAACAAAAACTGGAGATAGTGAAAACAATAATATGAATGGAATAATAATTTATATTCTTAAGCTCTGTTTTAGAGTCACGAATGATATCATCAATGATAATCAGATATAATAAATCGAATAATATACTTAGTTATACAGATTGCAATGGTTTTACAATAAAAAGTTATTTTCCTAGTGGAAAGTTTTCAATTTTAACACAACCTAAAACGAAAAGCTTAAGGACACAAAATATTGGCAACTCTTACAAGGGACAAACTGCGTCATCCGTAAGAAAATCATGCGAATATCCTTACATCTATTTCTGTCATACTTGGAAAATATAAGATAATATCCCAATAAACATTCTGAGTGCTAAAAGGCTCAAATATGACTCCTAACTGGAGTCGGAGCCCTCATCATGATCTCTTTTAAGAGTGTTAAATATGAGTGTTTTAAATATAAGCCATTCCGCTCATATAAGAGCCTAGTATGACTCTTTCCGCACTCATAAGTTCAAAAAGAGTCAACAATTTTGAGTGATATTTTAATCGTATGCTGTAAAAAATATTTGTTGATAGGTAGTATCTATTACATACACACTCATTTCTCGATTTTTACGTATTCATAATTTTAAATATTTTTCCAATGTTCATATTTCTCCCTCCTGTGTGGGGTTTGAGAACCTTGGAACTCTCGCTTTCTAGTCCTGTGCTTTCCCATGACACATTGTTAGCTAAAACGCAAGTCAGGGATTTTTTTCGTCTATAAGATTAAAGTCAAATTAAAATTTATTTTATTTTTCTTATTTTCGACATATTTTTGACTCATATCGGACTCATAAATATGCTCCTCCTATTTTCTATATACATACTTCAGACTCATTTCGGAGCAAAAAATTTTTAATTAATATGAAAAAAGAGTAAAAGAACAACAAATCCTTCATACATATAGATGAAATTGGTTCATTAGTTTAGGTGCTATAGGTCGATATAGGCAAAAATTGTAGGAAATTTTTAACAATTTTGTACAAAAACTTGATTTCAAACCCATATAATTTCCGAAAAAGATCCGGTATTCAAGTTCGGACTATCTTATGTAAAAGAGGATTTCTAAGAGCCATTCAAGATCAAGAAAAAAATAATGCGATGAGTGGTTCATATTTTAATTGGGTTTTTAGAAAAAATGAGACGACTTTGTTTTCCCCGGAAAATATGCCACACTTTTTTTTATTTCTGTCTTAAAGTGATATTTATACCTTTTCCGAAGGTAACATTATGTTTGGCAAGTAGCTTGTAACAGACCAAAGGAGTCGTGATGTAGACTACAAAAAAAATTGTGCACCACATTTACAAGGGACAAGTCCATGCCAAATTTCATATATCTATATATATAAAATAATGTTGCGAAATGTGTTTGTGTTGAACTTTCTCGGCACTGGCTGAACCGATTTGCATGCAGTTTTTTTTGTTTGAAAGGTGAAGTCTGCCTGAATGTTTTAAGCTATATGCGACATTGGTGCGCGTGCGACATTGGTGCGTGTGTCGTGAGATATCAGCATTTTTGTGAGTTGTAAGAATTGATAGATAGAAAGATTGATAGATTGATTGATTGACAGATTAATAGATTGATTGATTGATATATTAAAAGATTGATAGATTGAAAGATTGACAGATTGGAAGGTTGATAGATTGAAAGATTGATAAATTAACAGATTGACAGAATGATAGATTGATGGATAAATATATTGAAAGATTGATAGATTGAGAAATTGATAGATTGACTGATTGAAAGATTGATAGATTTAAAGATTGATAGATCGAAAGATTGATAGATTGAAAGATTGATAGATTGATAGATTGACATATTGATAGGTTTGTTGTGAGTTACAACATTCGTGCACTCACTGTACGACCTAGCGTGAATCAAACAGCCAATCGTTTTCGCAAGAACAGCGAATAACAGACAGAAGCAAACAAAAGAAATGCAACGATCGAAGACACTGACACAATATCGTCACCAAAGCAGAACTAGAACTGGAACGCAGAAGTAGGTCAGCGGTAATGAGAACAACGACTACGTCAGCACCAGCTATTACACGAAGTTATGGAGAAAAGCGAAATTGGGCAATAGGCGATTGCACAGCAGCAGTTCCTCATTTGCGGAAGTGTTCCAGATTTGGCGAGAAAGTGCAGCCTAAGCACTTTCTCCTTATAAAAGGGAGCGTCAATTAGGAGCTAGAGTAGGATCCAAAAATTGTAATTAAAATAATAAGTAAATTAATAAAAGGACTCAAGTGAATTATCTGTGTCCGGAGTATTATTTAAAAAGGATAATTAGGTCTGGGTATTAGTCTGGAGGAGCCAGACTGATACATTCCCCTAATAATCACAACAGGTTCATAGATTTAAAAATTGATAAATTGACAGATTGACAGATTGATAGATTGATAGAATGCCAAATTGATAGATTTATGGATAAATATATTGAAATATTGATAGATTGACAGATTGATAGAATGTCAGATTGATAGATTGATGGATAGATGTATTGAAATATTGATTGATTGACAGATTGATAGGTTGAAAGATTGATGATAGAAGGATAGATAGATGGATAGATGAATAGAGAGATGGATAGATAGATAACACCTATTCCCTAAATTAGATGGGGGAATAATTTTACCGAGATTGCACTGCAGCCGGTATCTAGGTTATTTAAAATGAAAGGGCAGCAAAGCAGGCTTTTCGGTGGTGCTGTACTGCTGCTGTCCTGTGATTTTAGACAGACATTGCCCGTTATTCCCCGCGCTACATATGCGGATGAAATCAACGCGTGTACAAAACAATCACATCTATGGCGAAATGTCAGTACATTATGTTTTAACACAAATATACGTGTTCAACTGCAAAACGATCCATTGGAACTATCATTCTCCGAGCAATTGCTCAACATTGGAAATGGAACAATACCATTGCATGGGGACACACGATGCATCAAATTGCCAGGAAATTTCTGCAACATGGTAAATGCGAAAAATGCTTTGATTGAAACCATATTTCCAGATTTAAAAGCCAATTATCTTAATCATGCGTGGCTTCGTGAACGAGCTATTTTAGCTGCAAAAAATATCGATGTTGACGCTATTTACTTTAAAATACAACAGTCATTGCCCGGCAATGAGATATTGTTCAAATCAATCGACGCTGTTACCAATCCTGACGAAGCAGTAAACTATCCTGTTGAATTTTTGAATTCGCTGGATTTACCAGGAATGCCACCACATAACTTACGATTAACACTGGTTCACCTATCATTTTGCTTCGGAATTTAAATGCACCTAAGCTATGCAACGGTACACGATTAGTCACAACAAAAATAATGGGCAATGTTCTTCAAGCTACAATTTTGAACGGAAAATTTGAAGATCGTCTTCCGATGGCACGCTGTCAAAGTAGCCGTTTGTTTACTTTTTGTGCGGTGGATAGATGGATAGTTAGATGGATAGATGGATAACAGCTATTCCCCAAATTAGATAGGGGAATAATTTTACCGCTGCAGTCGGTATCTAGGATATTTAAAATGAAAAAGCAGCAAAGTAGGCTTGGGCAAAAAATACGAATTCACCAAGCTATTTAAAATTTTAATGTAACAAACTTTCAAATCATAAAAAAAAAATTTTTTTCATTTAAATCGGGAGTAAGCGCATTTCAGTGAATATTAAGTCTATTATATTCACAGCTAAGTACATAAAACAATGCCACGTTTCCGTGGGAGAGGAGGAATTATCGATAGTAGTTTAAGTAAAAATTTATAGCATAATGTTTAAATTTCACACAAAGAATGAATAAAAACCTAGAGTATTTAAAAACATACTACTTTACCACTTTTACTACTTTTGCCCAATATCAACCTGTAGCGGGAGAGGAAACGAGCGCGGGTCATACGAAGCTGGCGCGAAGGCTCGCGGAGCGAGCCTTGGTGCCAGCTAGTATATATATAAGTATAAGTATGTCTATATCTATCGCGACTTTATCGACCTATAGCACCGAAACTGTTGAACCAATCATCCATATGTATGAAGGATATGTTGTATTTTTACTCTTTTTTCATATTAATTAAAGTTTTTTTGAAACGGTCGAACAATAATGGGGCTACGACTATAAAATATTGACAAAAATTTGCAAAACCTTCCCTAGCGGATATTTAAATAACGCAAGCTGGCTTCCAAATTTCAAGCATATATTTAGATTCAGCGAAACAAATACTACAACAAAAAATTGGCTTAAGGTCAAAGGCACGCAAAAAGTTCGATTTTGTTTCGTAGTGTTATTAGTCGAGAATCTCGACTCGAGATATGAATTTTTGAAAACGGGCGTTTTAAATAAGATCTTTCAAGGATATCTCAAAAGCGCTGCACAACAGGAACCACAAATTCAGTTTTTACACAGTTTTTACGTAATGTCTATACAGATATCAACAAATTTTGAAAATTCCTTCACTGAAGAAAAAAAAAAAACATAATATCCCCGGCGAAAGATAGCATTTTAAATAGAATCTTTTATTTTTCTTGTCGCATATCCTTTAAGTAATAAATAAATTTAATGAAATTAAACTCTCAGTTTTATTTTTTATTTTTACTGTCCCTTTGTCTAACTAATTAAACTCGTTCTGCTCATAAACGCAATTAAATATTTTTGAACAAAAAGTTCAACCATAAATTAGAGATTTTAATTTTGGCCTCGCATAGTGAAACTTTTGAGTTTCCTGTTGTCAGTGCACCAAATGCGCATGCATTCAAGCAGCGTTTCCGCTCAGTTGGATTTCATTTTGAAGCTTCAAAACAGCTTCATGGGGAGACGTTTTAATTATGCGTTCTAAGCTGGTTATGTGCAAAACAAAAAGACAAAAAATTAAAAAATCAGTCTATTGACGGAAGAGCGAACGAGCAAGGAAGAGAGCGATGGCAACGGAGAGTATGATCTCTGTAACCTTTCGTTACAAGCAAATATGAAATTATTCAAATAAATTGAAAAAAAAATTTTATATGAAACCAAACCAAACCCATAAAACTATGCTTCAATTTAGTAAAGCGGTTAAATGAATTCATTGGATTTCACCATGAATTTATGTTATACTTCAAATTAGCAGCTTATTGGGAATTATGGTGAAAAAATTTCCCAAACAAAACGAGAAAACTTAAACTCAAAGCGCAATGGTAATTAAAAAATTTTGGCAATTTTTTGTAACAACAAAAATTATAGAAAATTTATTTGCGCTTTTTAAGCTTAAACTTTTCAAACTTAAGCTTAACATTCGTTATGAGTGCTCGTTCTACTACTGCCTATGCGCGCCACATTGAATCCTTGTGCGAACTAAAAATGTATACAAGCTTTGAAAATTCTTCTTTCTTGCACTTTTCTTTCATGCAAAATAATTTTAATAAGAAACGAAACTTTTTTCCACATAACTCCGCTTAGCACTATCCTTTCTTTTCATTTCTGCACGTTTTCAAGCTGATTCGCTTAATTCGCTTAACACTTTTTTTCTGCTCTTGCTGTAATCTCAGCAAGACAAAACTTATACACAAATAGTAAAAAAAAAACCACAAAAAAAAATGGAGAAACTTAAAAAAATTTCTTTTTAACTTTGCTTTTTATTTTTACGTCTCTATACATTTTTCTAAAAGGGCGAAGTTTCTCCAGTTCACATTCAGATCAACACACCAACAAAAGATGTGCTAATTTTTAGTTCTTTGATTTTGTATTTTAATAAATTTACAATAACGTGCGAGTGCAAGGAGTAAAGTGAAAATTCTTCAAGTTGAATCCGGTTTTAATCCTTCGAGAAAGAGTATACCCAGCAAACCATTAGGTGAGCATTTGAAAAATGTTATATTGGCGTAATTCCTACTTTATGAGCACACTCAGTAATGACGCTGTACAAGTTCAATCAAGTAAGAAAGCTAAAGTCAGTCAAGCCCGACTTTGCGTCCCGACATTATAAGCGCACTATGTTTTGCTTCTCTATTTGTGGGCGTGGCTGTGGGCGGGCCACAACAATTATTTCCCTACACTTTTCATTCGCCTTGGTGAACTTATGTTTCGAATTTGAAGCTTCTACGCCTTTTACTTCGGAAGTTACGAAAAATCTTCATTTATGGGCGTGGCAGTGGGCGGGCCACATAAATTTTTTCCCTACACCTTTCATTCGGGTTGGTCAACCTAAGTTGCGAATTTGAAGCTTCTACGCCTTTTACCTCGGAAGTTACGAAAAATCTTCATTTGTAGGATTATTTGTGGGCGTGGCTCGAAGAGGACGGCGTCCAGTTTTTTTCAGGATATGTCCCTTTTTGTAGTTTACCAGTACACCAAATATCAATGGAATGTGTTGAGTGGTTCGCAAGTTACAAGCATTTTACTGAAAACACAATAAATTCATTTGTGGGCGTGGCAGTGGGCGGATGTCTCCCATTTTTACTTAGGCTCATACTCGGACCCCGATATACATGTGTGCCAAATTTTGACTTCATTGGTTCAGCCGTTTCGGAGGAGATCCGACCACGGACGGACGGACAGACGGACATGTCTAAATCGATTCAGTTTTTGATCCTGATCATTTCTATATATATATGTCTATATCTCCGGAGCTTAATTCTCCCTGTTACAAGATTCGGACAAAACTTATATACCCCGCTTACGCTGGGTATAATATAAAAACCGACCGATTTTCGCGTTTAAGGTTAGACCCCTAAAGTATGCAAGCAAAACATACTTTTTTACATAAAATTTTCCAGCGACCAAAATGCTGCTTACAGAAGCGATGAGCCGCAACACATTTCGTAGGCCGTAGGCGGTAATGCATACAACCTCATATACCAATCTAGTATACTTGTGTTCGAGCGTGGCCGTTTTATAGAGTGATCGCCTACCACTACTACAAAGAGTAAGCTATTGGTAGACAGGCCTCTTAAAATCTCGTATTCTTTGTAAGCTATTAAAAGGCAGGTCGCTTACAGTCTCATATACTTTGTAAGCTTTTGTTAGGCAGGTCTGCAATCTCGTATACTTTCTAGCTTATTACAGACATGTCGCTTACAGCCTCGTATAATTTGTAGGCGGTATGCACTGTTGGCCGCTGGGATTCAGCACAGCGATTTGCTTTCCCATTACGCCGTTTTGTTAAATAACATCACAGCTCTTAAAGTTATTTTTGAAAACACTTTCTTTAAACTGTAAAAAATAGAAATAAACAAAAAATCGCAAGTCGAAAATTTCACTACCCCAAATAGTATGCTTCACTTTTTTAATAAATGTGATGGAATAAAATTGAAAAGAAGCACTTATAAAATACCAATTAACGTTGCGATTTTAATGAAGTTTACACGTTGTTAACGTTTTCGTCATTATTATGTCATAAATACATAAATATATGAGAACTTATATATATAGTTTTTAATGAAGTCATAATTTTTAAACCGCGATATCTCAAAAACTAAGCCAATCTAAAGAAGCGATTGTTGGGAATGAATTCAGGAATGAATTTTTCTACATGTTTTCGGTTAAAAAAAAATATAAAATTTGAGCACAGTGTTATTAAACTGATTCAGCTTCAAATGACTCTGATATAGCTAGCCTTCTTGTCAGAGTCCTAGCCACCTTATTCCTGTAGTTGCAAGTCCAAATAAAAAAGAAAACTGTTCGTTTGACATTTGAAGACAGAACTGCTAAGCCATTTATGATCCTTTGAACAAGTACGATTCCGGACTTCTTTCCATTTATCTGCAGACCTTTATTGAGTTCAATATTCGGGAAAACCGAAAAATGATTGATTTGTGCTCAAGTTTTCTTTGATGTTCTATTTTTGGGCCAATCGAGTAGAAAAAGGACATCATTTATATATACATGTACATTGTACAATGTAACTAACATTGTGACGCTTTACTTCTGTCCCATATGGTTAACAGGGATATTGATTGCTGGCTTATTGGAAGACCTACTTATATCTTTTGAGTTGAGAGCATGAGTTGCCGACACTGCCCAATATATGCAGTGAATTCTTCTTTAGTACTGTTGTGAGTCGAAAAGCGTCACGTCACACTCCAACGTCACGCTATCAGCTCTAAGCGGTAAAAGTGACAAAACAGATAAAAACAATCAAAACACAGCAAATGAGTTCGACGACACAGCACCGAGCTCGAAATCCGACACCCTTCAGCAAGAACAACAACAACATTAGAACTCAACTACTGAAAACAATTACGTAAAGAAGCATACCGATCGCCGGTACCTAAACTTGGCACAACGCCGACTGGAGGAAAGGGCAAGCGGGGGAAAAGACGAAAGACCACGAGCATGCAAGTCAGCAATAAGCAACGGCATAAGCGGTTCAACGTCTTCAAAGGCAGTCCTACATCAACAACAGAAACGCAGCAATAAAGCTATTGGTAACAACAACAAAAGGCGATCGAGAAGGGCAATCAACGCAACAGAACAACAAGAGCCAGGTGCAACAACAACAAGTGCAACGTAGGCACACCGGCAGGGGAAGTTCGAAGTCATACTTATGAAATCAATCAATATGCAATTTTGCTAGATCGGCAATATTGATCTATTTAAGCGGAGCTTCGATCTACGGAAGAGGACTTGCAGTTTGGAATCGAAAGTCTAATCAGATCTCAACTTTGGCGCACCTACTTACGAGCCAGGACGACAAAGTGTGGATCTCAGTGTTAGCTAGGGAATTAGGGCAGTAAAGTAAGCTAGAGTAGAACCTGTAAACATCATTAAAAGACTTTAATAAAGAAACACCTATGGAAAAGGAGTAAAGAGTGTTTTATTCAACTGAATCCTTTGTTGGCTCTTTACTAGAGGTCCTTCTCCCCAGCAGACACGCAACATTTTATGGCGCAGCCGGTTTTCGACTAAGCATAGTCGGGTACGAATCACGATCCTTTCACAACAGTACGGCGTTCAAACTAACAAATCATAACAAACAAAAAAAAAATTTTTGGCCACAGTGGGGTAAGATTGATATCTATTGGGTATATTTGAGTTACTTATTGGAACCTACTGAACAGTGGTGAAACCTAATTCAGTGGGGCCTGGGCGTGAGTGAAACTTCCGAAAGGCACTTTAATGAGAAACGATATAAGTATACCGAATTGTATCAATTATTTTGTTTTAACCCTTTTTGTACTGCACTGCTATAACCTGTCGAACAGTGGTGAAACCTAATTCGTCAGGGTCCGGGTGTGAGTGAAACTTTCGAAGGACACTTTAGCAGCACAAACGCAATAAGGGCATAGCAGAGTACCTTTAATAAAAATTTTTATAAAAAAAAAAAAAAATAAATAAAATATATATATATATATATACAATAAAAATTAAACAAGCGACGCAAGTAAAAGCCGACAGCATCAAAGGACAAGAAATTAAAATCAGTTCAAAAGACGCATATAGTATGGTGAGTTTACAAATATTTATATTACTATTTTAAAAATTGTGCCCCTTGCAACAGTAAATACACGACGCCACTGAACATTTTCATTTTTGACCTTGTTTTATACGGAAGATTTTTTTTATTTTTAAAACGGAGTCATCCGTCAAATAAAGTAATTTATGGAAAAAGAGTGCGAAGCCTTGCGACAACAACTAAAAGAATCTGAAGAACACGCTAGCATCCTTCAAGCAGAAGCGTGGGAATTGATAAGAGAAGTCAACCCAAACAAAGAATTTTTATTATTAATTTCAAATCAAGTTGCACTAGCTCGGTTTAATCAATTGGAAGAAGCAGTTTTTCTGATAGAAAAAGCGAAAAATTCGGTAACCGTATCAAACGAAGTCGCCAAGGAGAAAATACAACAATTGGAAGAGACAGTTGGCCATTTAAAAAAGAACTGCAAAGATTTGAGGGATCGAATCGATAAAGAGACCTTGCTGATAGAAGAATCAGAAGAGCAAAACGAATCTCTAAGAGAAGCTCTGCAGACAGCAGTGGGAAAGGACATATCGGAGTCCATAGAAAAGGACAAAGCTACTCTCAAAGAAAAGGAGAAAGAAATTCAATTTCTGAAAGTAGAAATTGGAAACCTAAAGAGAGAATTAAGAATAGTTTGCAGTACATCTCCACTTCCCGCAAGACGTACATCAGAAAATTCCACGACAACGCCAATCAACGAATCAACTTTAAAAACACCAACACAAGTACAAATACCCAAAATTCAAGTAACAATGGCAAATTCACAGAATGTTGCAGAAATTGTCAAAAATGTCCAACGTTTCGTACCATCTTTTTCCGGAGCAAGAGGACCTGAGTTTAAGGCGGACGTAATAAAATTTGTCGAGGGCATAGAATTGCTCAATTGTATGATGGCGCCCGAGGACATGCAGAAAGCCATTACATGTATAAGGCAGCGACTGTCCGGGGCTGCGTTCAACACAATTGGCACCAGAAAATTCGAGACTCTAAATGAACTCCGCGACTTTGTGCAACGAACATACGCAACAGTAAGAACGTTGGAAGATATTAGAGCGGATATTATAAACGGACATCAACAAACAGGTGAGTCCGCGTCGCTGTTCGGAGGTCGAATGGAAACTAACCTAAAAGAGGCTGAAGAAATGATCACAAAAAAATGGACTACGGAAGAATCAAGAGCGGCGCTATGGGAATACCAAGACCTGGCAAAAAGGCATTTCATTACGGGATTAAAGGATCATTCCCTAAAACAATCACTGATAAACATGACAGACCCCAGTTTGCGGGATCTCATAAATGCGGCAGAAAATTCCGAAAACATTTTGAAATCTGACAAATTAAACATAAATACTATTAATTCGGCACTACCAACAGAACTGATATGCTCGTTCTGTCAACAGCAAGGACACACACGAGATTGTATGTGTAAAGAGAAGGAATACACCCTATTGCAAGCTGTGTGGAACGTATGGACACGAAGAAAGTCCTAGCTGCATGAAAAACAAACAGCCAATAATGGAGGCCAGTAAGGCATCCTAAGGCCAACTTGCACACACTGCGGGAAAATAGGACATATAGCTGATGATTGTTGGAGCAAGTTAAGCAGCCTATTCTGCGATAAATGTCAAATTAAAGGCCATCGCACCAATAAATTTTGCGGAAAAGGGGCAACACAGCAAAAACCCACAACAAAGGCCAGCACAAAATAACCGTCGAGGGTCGAATAACAACAACCAAGTACAGTGTTTCCTTTGCAAAGGATTCGGGCATATAGCCAGAAACTGCCCTCAACAAGATCAGCAGAACGCGGGAAACTCCCAGCGGCCCAGTCTTGGCCAATAGACTGGGATGCCAAAACAAAAGTAAAAGAGCGGCCAAAACCTGATCCGGATCAAAATCAAGAACAAGGAGCAGGTCATCATAACAATAAGGAAACCACGATTTCGGAATATAATAAAAAATACGCCGAAAGAGGTTCCCTTGGACAGCCTAGGAAATGGAACTTTAACCACTAAGAGATGGGGAAAGTCCAAAAGAGAAATACCACGGAATGAGATAAAAAACAAAATAAGAGAGCGAAACATACCAACGAATAACGTCAAAAACGAAATAAGCGGAAAGATGGAAATACACTTTAATGGTGAGACCGACGAAAAGAAAATTTTAAAAGAAAATAAAAAGAAGAGAGTATCTTTTAAAAACACTGTTACAGTATTCACCTACCCCGTATGCGAGATGGAAGCGGCCAAAATAAAGAATATGTTTAAAATAGGGCAAGAAAACAAAAGACTCATAAAAAGTTTGTATACCAATGTCCTCCAAAGCGCGAAAAACTGTTTGCACATAACGGCCCACAAAGAGATGAAGGCGTTGAATTATCCTGTGAACAGGCTATCGACGACAGTATCAGAACGGTGGACTCACAATGCGATAGAAACACGCCACGATTTTCAAATTGCACTGCCATAACGGAGACTCAAGAGGATGATGCCTACATCGAAATACCCTGCAATCAGGCTATCAATGGCAGCATCACCCTATTGGTCGACTCAGGATCAGATGCAAGTTTAGTGAAAAGAGAAGTCTTAAAAGAAGACGTACCAATAAAAAAGGAGGACACGAAATGCTTAAGAGGAGCTTTTGGAGGAGATTCCAGTACTATTGGATCAGTGATGATTAAACATAATGCGATCCCAGCATTAAATATGGAAATGCACGTAGTGCCACGTAATAGCAGTTTGCCAGTAGATGGTCTCCTGGGAAGAGACATGCTCTGGAACAGAACTATCTTGGACACTATTGAGAAACAGTTGACCTTCAAGGAAGGAGGCAACCTAGTGGCCAGAGTGCCATTAAAATGTGCGAGGAAAAGGATTTTTATAAGCAGAAACCATAACAATCCCCCCCAGAGCAGCGGGAATAGCACGAGTAAACACAGGACTACTCACGGAAGAAGTAGTCGTGCATAAGACAACAATTGCTACACAGGTATACCTAGGAGAGAGTCTATCTAGACCAAAGAATGGGATTGGATTCGTGACAGTACTAAACGCCTCCGAAAAAGTTGCGGAAATAAAAGGAGGCACGGAATTAAAATACTCGCTATTGAAGGAGTATAGAACAGTAAACACGTTAGAAGTCAACGTAGTGGAGAGCGATGAAACAGATGAGAGGACAAATCTGTTATTAAATTCCTTGAAATTGGAAGAAAATTTGAACGATGAAGAAAGACAGTCCATAGCGAATATATGCAAGGACTATGCGGATGTTTTCCACCTAAAGGGTGACGAATTGAGTTACACCACTGTGCTCAACCACGAAATACCTACAGAGGTCGGGAAAGCACCAATAAATATTCGGCAATATCGCCTACCGGAGGCCCACAAGGCGGAGATAAATAAGCAGGTGGAAGAGATGTTGGACCAAGGCATAATTGCTCCAAGCGAATCACCTTGGAACGCACCAATCATTCTAGTGCCGAAAAAAGCAGGCGCAGACGGGAAAAAGAAATGGCGATTGGTGGTCGATTTTCGGCAGCTGAATGACGTAACCGTCAAGCAGGTATTTCCTATACCCCGCATTGATGAGATTCTCGACCAACTCGGTTGCAGCCGATATTTCACAACGCTAGATCTGGCAAGCGGATACCATCAAGTGCTTGTAAACGAGAAAGACAGAGAAAAAACAGCATTTAGTACTGGAATAGGACATTACGAATTCGTAAGAATGCCATTCGGGCTCTCCGGAGCTCCGGCAACCTTTCAAAGGATTATGAATAATGTTCTGACCGGCTTGCAAGGCGTCGATTGTTTTGTTTATTTGGACGACATAGTAATTTACGGAAGTAACCTTAAACAACACGAAATAAGGCTACGTAAAGTCCTACAAGCCCTAAGAAACAGCCAATTGAAAATACAAACGGAAAAATGTCAATTCTTAAGAAAGGAAGTTGTCTATTTGGGTCACAAGTGTTCCGACCAAGGCGTGCGGCCGGACCCAAGTAAGGTAGAATGTGTAAAAATTTTCCCGATACCAAAAAATAAGAAAGAATTGCAAGCATTCCTTGGACTGGCAAATTACTACCGAAAATTCATTCCGAATGCAGCAGCGCTTCTTCTACCCTTGACATCACTGCTAAGAAAAGATGCCGAGTTTGTTTGGACGGAGGCATGCCAAATGGCAGTAATAGCCATTAAAGCTGCAATAACTAGTCCACCACTGTTAAAGTATGCAGATTTCACAAAGCCATTCATGCTAACAACGGACGCGAGCAACGAAGCACTCGGTGCAGTCCTTTCGCAAGGAGAACCAGGAGAAGATCAACCGATCGCGTTCGCAAGCCGAGCATTAAGCGCAACTGAGAAACGATACTCAACAATCGAAAAGGAATTCCTTGCCATTGTGTGGGCGACAAAAAAATTTCCGTTGCTACCTCTTAGGCCGCCCCTTTACGGTTTACACAGACCACAAACCTCTAAAAGGCATAGCAAATCTAAAGGATCAAACATCCCGATTGGCGAGGTTCCGCCATAAGCTCTCGGAATTTGATTTCGAAATCTGTTACAAGGCTGGAAAATATAATTTAAACGCAGACGCATTGAGCCGATTACCATATGAAAATAATCTTGTGTCAGTGGTAACAAGAGCACAAACACAGTCAAAAATAGAGCAGAGCGATGAAAACACGGAGACAAAGAAAAGCAGAGATGATTCGGAAGATACAAACCCCACAGATCACCCAGAGACAGAGGATTTAGCAGAATTTTTAACACAGAGAAAGGACATCGAAAAGGTGCTTAAAAATTTTCACGATGGGCCATTAGGAGGTCACAAGGGAGCTATAAAAACATATTTTCGCATTCGACGGCAGTACAAGTGGAACGGCATGCATAGAGAGATTCGAGATTATATAAAAAACTGCGAGAAATGCCAGCGGAATAAATGCTCAAAAGTAGAAAGAATGCCCATGGTACTCACAGACATAGCTCATGGCCCCTTCTACAAAGTTTATATGGATATGGTTGGCCCCCTACCGGAAACATCGAGAGGAAACAAATACATTTTAACATTTATAGACGATTTTTCAAAATTTTTCATCTGCACAGCTATTCCGGATGCAGAGGCGGCAACAGTGGCAAAAGCTTTTTCAACGAGATAATATCAAAATTCCAGATACCAAAGGTTTTAATCACGGATAATGGCACAAACTTTACATCGAAATTATTTAAGGAAGTTTGCAAAATTCTTGGAATCAAGAAATCCCAAACTTCACCATACCACCCCCAAGCCAATGGTGCTCTTGAAAGGAGTCACCGACCTCTTGCGGAATTTCTCCGAAATTTCGTCAATGAGGATGGCACAAATTGGGATGAATGGCTGCACCACGCTATGCACGTGCATAACAACACAGTACATTCATCCACAAAACAAACACCTTGCAAAATTATTTTTGGGTTTGAATCCGACATTCCAATTAACCTAAAAAGAAGACCTGAGCCACTGTACAACACCGACGATTTCTCGAAAATATTAAAATATCAAATCCAGCGCACCCATCAATTAGTACGAGAGAATCAAAAAATTGCCAAAGAAAAATCCAAGCGATACTACGATAAGGGCTCGAAAGTCAGAGAATTTCAGACTGGAGACAAAGTGTGGCTAAAGAACCAAAACCGAAAAAATAAATTCTCACCCATTTGGGAAGGCCCATATTCGATTGTATCAATTCCAACGCCGGTGAATGTAAAATTGAAAATAAAAGGAAAAGAAAAAAACATTCCACAAAAACTTAATAAAACTGCACCATCAACAAATAAAGAACAGAAAAGAATAAGAATTCTTCCAAAGCTCGAAAATCAATAACTAAGCAGAAATCGAAAAAAAAAAAAAAAAACCACCCCACCAAATTCATAAAATCCCGAAAAACATAAGAAACACACGAACGCACAAACGCATTTTTCCATTTCATTCCAAAGCGTACATACACTAACACACAACACAATGAACTAATACATACCGAGACCGACCAACAAATCTCAGGGGCACATTAACTTATACGAATTTTTTTACTATTTTTCAAGAGCAGATTTTAAACAAACAACGCGATCTTAAGCAAGAAATTATCTTGTTCCAACTTGTTCCAAAAATGAAGGAATAGCGTTGCAAGGGTAATATAAAAGGTAAGATTCAAAAGACAAATTCAATAATCAAAACTAAAATTTTCAAGCAAATGTTCACATACTTTTTGAAGAAGCATAAAGGCAACACCAAGTAATTTGAAAAGTATATGCACATATTCACACATCGAAAAAAGTATTTGCATGAAGATCCATTACATGCATGCACATGCTTACATATTACGACATAAGTAAATCATAAATTTCTGAACTTATGTCACGCGATTTACAAACCAAAGCAATTGCACACAGAACTGCGCATACCGTTCGTGAAATTTGAGTAATCTTGCAAGTGTCGAAATTGCACTCAAAAATATACATCATACATACATACATACATACATACATGGTTCATTCACAAAAATCTTTTTTGCCAGTTTTCCAAATTAATACCAAAAGGTCTATTAAAAAAAAAAAAAAAAAAAAAGAACCATAAGATTGTCAGCATTTTCATCAATTCCAACTTATCAAAACGAAAAAAAGGCCATATAGATGCATCATTTTCATGTATGTCTGTTTCAAAAAGAACAATTCTCCCATTAAGAGGGGGAAGGGGTTAATTGAAATAACCAAAGCTTAAAAGGCTTAAAATCACTTTGATTTTTGAACAACCTAAAAGAGATGAAATGCGAGATGTAATTTTCCTAAGGCACATGCAGAGTATATGTTAAAGAACGGAAGATGGTCTTAAGGCAAAGAAGCATGTGGTTACACATTTACATGCATCCACATGATTCAAAGTATAAAAAAAAAAAAAAATATATCTGAAAATATTTTAACTGCTAAACAGAAATTGAACTTTTGAATTTAAAGCACACGACTGCCATACATTTGCATAACAAAATCAATGTCATCCTCAAAATTTTCGAGACACATACTTACATATGTTTATAATCCAAAATCATTTTATTTGAAAATTTCGATCATCCTGAATATAGGCAATAAGCAATTAATGGTTAAAAATAAAAAGTATAAAAAAAAAAAAAGTATAAAAAAATGAGTTTTCGAAAAAAAAAGCCATTTGAAAATTTTGAACAGTTAAATATGTAATTGATCGTATTTGAGACGAATTTAAAAAAAAAAAAAGTTAAAAAAGAGACTAAAATAATTTCACTCTTCAAAAATGTCGAGCCAATATACTAAGAAATTGATTGTTCTTCAGATGAATTTTTAAAAAGAAAAAAAAAAAGTTTTTAATGAAGTACTAAGACTTTAAGAAAGAAAAAAAAAAAAAAAAAATTATATATATATATAATAGCAAAGTTTACGATCCAATGAAAAAAAAAAAAAAAAAAAACTAATATAAGTATATCACGGTTTGAAAGAAAATATGAATTAAAATTCATAAAATATTGAATACCTATTAATTCGAAAAAAAGTAAAGTAAAACATACATATGAGAATATTGTCAATGTTTGAAAACAAATTGAGCAAATATAACAATAGTTTTAAGGTAGAAAGTACCATTCTAAATCTTCTTCAAAACACTGAGATCCCACACCGGAACAGCAACAATCAAGACAAAACACATCATAGAAGCAGCGACATCAATTTCATCACGCACCGGCACAACTATCAAGAAGATCGGGATGATTAGAAATCATCACACCCACCCAAGCAAGCAACCTACCAGAGCATTACCAGTGACATCGGCGAGCCCATAACCACTATCAGCAGACATCATGGCAGGCTGACCCGAGTCTCAGACTTCAACCTGGTAGCCGCAACGTTTTTATGAACAGTCACGATGCTCGTGACTTGCCGAGGAGGGGAGGGATGTTGTGAGTCGAAAAGCGTCACGTCACACTCCAACGTCACGCTATCAGCTCTAAGCGGTAAAAGTGACAAACAGATAAAAACAATCAAAACACAGCAAATGAGTTCGACGACACAGCACCGAGCTCGAAATCCGACACCCTTCAGCAAGAACAACAACAACATTAGAACTCAACTACTGAAAACAATTACGTAAAGAAGCATACCGATCGCCGGTACCTAAACTTGGCACAACGCCGACTGGAGGAAAGGGCAAGCGGGGAAAGACGAAAGACCACGAGCATGCAAGTCAGCAATAAGCAACGGCATAAAGCGGTTCAACGTCTTCAAAGGCAGTCCTACATCAACAACAGAAACGCAGCAATAAAGCTATTGGTAACAACAACAAAAGGCGATCGAGAAGGGCAATCAACGCAACAGAACAACAAGAGCCAGGTGCAACAACAACAAGTGCAACGTAGGCACACCGGCAGGGGATGTTCGAAGTCATTATTATGAAATCAATCAATATGCAATTTTGCTAGATCGGCAATATTGATCTATTTAAGCGGAGCTTCGATCTACGGAAGAGGACTTGCAGTTTGGAATCGAAAGTCTAATCAGATCTCAACTTTGGCGCACCTACTTACGAGCCAGGACGACAAAGTGTGGATCTCAGTGTTAGCTAGGGAATTAGGGCAGTAAAGTAAGCTAGAGTAGAACCTGTAAACATCATTAAAAGACTTTAATAAAGAAACACCTATGGAAAAGGAGTAAAGAGTGTTTTATTCAACTGAATCCTTTGTTGGCTCTTTACTAGAGGTCCTTCTCCCCAGCAGACACGCAACAGTACGATATTGTAGTTTTTCATGCTTTAGAGTCATATTCGGTCGAATGAAGGCTTCAGATAAATTGAGACCCAATTCTTATGTCCTTAATAGAAGGCATCATGAACAATTTTGTTTTGGAAGTTCCTAAAATATTGAACTATTGAGACCTTTATTTTGAAGAGTTTTCTTCAAGGTGCTATCAAGAAAAAGGCACATACAAAAAGAAAAGACGACAAAAAGTTCTGATTTGATTGTGATTTCCCTTTAAGACAATCGTTAATATGTGCAGCTTTAGCTTATAAACCAATTCCTCTAAATTTAAATATTTCCTTTTGCTTTTTGTCCTTCCCAAAGCGAAATAATCCCGTCAGTCAATAACAAAAATGATGAAAATTTCTGCCAAGGTTATTTGAATTCCAATCAACATATGTAAGTCTGTACACATTCGTATAGGTTTATGCGTGTCTTCATTTGTATGTGCCTATGTTTGTTTGTATGCTCCTGCGGCCTACTTTGGAATTCATGTAAAAACCAATGAAATGAGGCGTGACACGACCTGCTTATTGGTTCGTTTTAACACGTTTGCATATAAAATTGCGTAAATTTGCATTAAGAAATCTTATTTTCAACCAAAAGAGAGATAGAGAGAAGGAGAGAGAAAAAAAAACACTGATTGGCCCTAGCCAAATGAAACTTTCCTTTTACTTCGTCCTTCGATTACCATATTCTTTTCATGTATGCTCTTGTGCTTGTACGCACTGTGATGTGGTTTCATTTAACATTTAAACTACACATGTATGGCAAAAAAAAAAAATTAAGAAAAAACTGACCCACTTGGAATTCTTTGACTAATGACAAGGTCATTTATGGTTACCTTCTATTTGTTAACCCTTAGACATTACAGTATCTTGATACCATATTAGATATTTCTGCCTTAAGAGTAGGTATCATTTGAGTTATTTCCTACTAGCATACATTGCCATGCTTACGGTAACTTGGATGTGTGGTGTAAATATTGACACACTAACTGATTGTCATTTACAACTTCCAAGCCGTTATTAGAATGGCCTTGTTGCCTATTTGCTTGCCAATACAATGTATTTGCATATGTCCTTCTTAAACTGTACCTTGCGCAAAAGAAAGCATAGAAGGATATACAGAAAAAAATAGAAAAAAAAAACGATGAGGATAGAAAGCGCATACACCGAGTTTATATTTGAATTTATATTTGAATTCAAAAAGGCAATTTGTGTCGAACGAAGGAGAAAACATTGTGTCTTAACTTTTTGCTTTTCCGAGAAAACGTTTCATTTTCGTACATTTTGTGTAAATTGGTCTTTTGTGTCACAGAATGCCCACTGGGCAGTGAGTTTTGTTGTTATGAATGTAAATGTCCTTTAAAGGACCACTTGTGTCTGATTTTAGAGGCAACTGTAATGTTATTGTCGCACAAAAAGGAAGACGCCAATACTTTTTGTGTTAAAATATAAAAAGCAATTTTTGTTTTATATGCTCTTTTAACTATTTTCTGCTTTTGGCAGCAATTGTTGTGGGAATAGCTTTCTTTTAAGGGCTTTTCTTTAATGTTGTTTCCGTTTAAAATATTTATTTAGATAATGCCTTGTATGGATGAATTTAGGAGGGAAAAAATTTTAATTTTCCAGGACGTCGTACGATTCATCAAATATCCGTGACATATAACTATATATGTCACTCAGGTGCCGTTTCCATTTTTGATCTTCTCTCCCCGGTCTTGGGTACCCACCACGGTCTTGGGTACCCACCAAAATGAGAATTTTTCACTTAGGTACTCACCAAAAGAATACGTATCTCTCTCGCTCTTTTTGTTGCCTGCAGAGTAACATCTCTTTCTAACTGGCTCGAAACGTCCCGCGCCATAACCATTAGAGTACCGTACCGTACTCTAATAGTTATGGCGCGGGACGTTTACGTATACGTAATATTATTGTATGATAATAGTACGAAACCCCTAACGAAGGGATTAAATCAGCAATTCCAACGCTTTTCGCGCTAGATGTAGCGCTTTTGAGAGGCCGAATATAGTTTTCAAAGTAGTTTTTCCTTCCATTTTTATACCCAGCGTAAGCGGGGTATATTAGTTTTGTGCAAATCTTGTAACAGGGAGAACTAAGCTCCGGAGATATAGAAAAATATATATAGAAATGATCAGTATCAAAAACTGAATCGATTTAGACATGTCCGTCTGTCCGTCCGTCCGTCTGTCCGTCTGTCCGTCCGTCCGTCTGTCCGTCCGTCCGTGGTCGGATCTCCTCCGAAACGGCTGGACCAATCAAGTCGAAATTTGGCACACAGCTATTTCGGGATCCGAGTATGATCCTAAGTAAAAATGGGAGACATCCGCCCACAGCCACGCCCACAAATTAATATTATGTGATTTCAGTAAAACGCTTGTAACTTGCGAACCACTCAACACATTCCATTGATATTTGGTGTACTGGTAAACTTCGAAAAGGGACATATCCTGGCAAAAAATGGACGCCGCCCTCCTCGAGCCACGCCAACAAATAAGCCCAAAAATAAGGGCTTATCGTAACTTGTGAAGTAAAAAGCGTAGAAGCTTCAAATTCGCAGCATAGGTTCACCAAGGCGAATGAAAGGTGTAGAAAAATATTTTATGTGGCCCGCCCACTGCCACGCCCACAAATGAAGATTTTTCGTAACTTCCGAAGTAAAAGGCGTAGAAGCTTCAAATTCGCAACATAGGTTCACCAAGGCGAATGAAAGGTGTAGAAAAATATTTTATGTGGCCCGCCCACTGCCACGCCCACAAATGAAGATTTTTCGTAACTTCCGAACTAAAAGGCGTAGAAGCTTCAAATTCGCAACATAGGTTCACCAAGGCGAATGAAAGGTGTAGAAAAATATTTAATGTGGCCCGCCCACTGCCACGCCCACAAATGAAGATTTTTCGTAACTTCCGAAGTAAAAGGCGTAGAAGCTTCAAATTCGCAACATAGGTTCACCAAGGCGAATGAAAGGTGTAGAAAAATATTTTATGTGGCCCGCCCACTGCCACGCCCACAAATGAAGATTTTTCGTAACTTCCGAAGTAAAAGGCGTAGAAGCTTCAAATTCGCAACATAGGTTCACCAAGGCGAATGAAAGGTGTAGAAAAATATTTTATGTGGCCCGCCCACTGCCACGCCCACAAATGAAAATTTTTCGTAACTTCCGAAGTAAAAGGCGTAGAAGCTTCAAATTCGCAACATAGGTTCACCAAGGCGAATGAAAAGTGTAGGGAAATAATTTGTGTGGCCCTCCCACTGGCACGCTCACAAATAGAGAAGCAAAATATAGTGCGCTGATAATGTCGGGACGCTGGGTATTTCAAAGTCGGGCTTGACCGACTTTAGCTTTCTTACTTGTTTACATTGTGTTAACGTAAGCCAAGTATTGGTTCTTAACACAACAGATGAAAGATGAACCAATGATGAAATCTGGCAGCTTCAATTTTGTGATTGCGTTTAGACTAGAAAAACATTGTGCGTGCCTTTTATAAGATATTCTCGTATGTATGTAGAAAGGCAGATGGTAAAGAAAGAGACAGTTGTTCGGTGTCCTAGTCGCATTGTTTCTAATCTAAACGCAGACTTGTACGAAGCATATTTAATCATTTATTATAGCCGACACACTCTGTGTCGAGGTTATATTGCGTTTGTGTGGTTGTGTGTAAAACTCAGAACCAGTCGAGATAGACCATACAAAATATATAAAGAAATGATCAGCGTCACCAGGAGATTCGATTTAGACATGTCCGTCTGTCTGTCCGTCTGTCTGTATACAGTATACCTTATCGAAGGAGTTGAGCTACCTTGACAAAATTTGGTATGCGTGCTCACGGCGACATGAGTAAGAACAAGTTCGAGAATGGACCCGATCCGACCATTTTTAGGGGTACCTCCAGTACTAGGGTCTGTTACGAAAATCACAAAAACTGCTCTAAAACCGGAGTTTTTCAACATATTTTGATGAAATTCGATATTTGATCATATATAAAGGCCAGTAATATTATTTCCAAAAATTGTAAAAGTGGGCGTGGCAGAAGGGAGTTTTTCGAAAATTGTCCCCTACACCCGAAATTCCTCATAAAAAGTTTCCTTGGTCGGTCCATTATTAACGGTACCTCCAGTACTAGGGTCTGTCACAAAAAACCCAAAACTGCCTCAAAATCGGACTTTTTCGAATTATTTCAATGAAACTTAGAAATTGAGCGTATATTTAAGCCTCCGATTAGAATTCAAAAAAATTGGAAAAGTAGGCGTGACAAAGGGGCGGTTTTCATAAAGAAATTTAACAAAAGTCGGTATATGGGGCGCCTTATGGCCTTAAACACCTCTTGATATAACAAATTATTTGAACATGTGTGTCTGTGTCGGGTATTCTATTGTCAGGGTCGCCTGACTATAACACCCTCACTTGTTTATGGTTCATTTAGTCTACGTTGTTGCTATTGTGGTGCTCAGATTTTCAAATCAGAAATAACAGGCAAAGCCAATTTGCCAAGGGCAAACATTGAAGGAAGTGACTATTTTATTAAGGGGGGCCGTAAAGTTTTTAACGCGAAAATGAAGCACATTTTCGTGATTTTTTTGAGATGACGTGAGTAATATACGGGCCAATTACGATAGACGCCGTCGACGCAAAAAATAGAGAAGCAACAGATTCGTATTACAGTAGTCGCTGTCGACGCAATATTGTCGTCGTCGTCACTAAATACCTATTACCGTAGTCGCCGTGAGAGTCGCTTCTTGTCGTTTTCTGTCCCTATTTATTTATATGACGACTAGCAGGCGAGAAGTGCGATAAAAGTACAACAAATTAAAATTAATTTCACTCAATAGTGAGCCAACTTGAAAAGAACCCCATTTTGGCAGGAGCTTAGCGATAAGGAACTATTCCTAGCAATTTTAAGGAAGAATGGGAAGTCATTTCGTGAAAATTGAATTCAACTTGTCCTCCCATGCAAACTTAAAATATCCATTCTTTGTCTTAAAATTCTCCGCTGGTAATAACTTAGATTTCCTTCATTTTCGCTTGAGCTTTCAAAATTTTTTTTACTCCGAATAAAAAATAAAAGTGCTTCCAATTTCATTTAATATCAGTCGTCGTCTTCTCGAACTAGTACCGTAATAGCTATTAAGGGGTGAAGCGACGGCGACGACGACATCGTTGTTAAGTCGTCGACGACGATAGCGATGACAACCTTATGAGGCCCGATAATTTTATTAAAAGCCGATAGCCCTGGAAGCTAGTTCTTTGAGCAATTGATTGTAGCGTAGGGTTGTGATTGATTGTAATAAATCAATAATAATTTTATTTAATTTAATTACATATTATTTTACGAAATTTGAAGCATAGGTATCTTGAAAAAACTTGAACGAAAAATATAGATAAGTACGCCGGTGGCCTTGATTCTCCCGAAGCGCTTTGAAACAAAAAAAAAAAAAAAAATATGGTTTTCCGATGAGCACGATAGGGGGACCGGATCATCCGAAAGAAAAAAATTTATTTACATTTCGAAGGTAATATAATTCTCGAGGTAATATCAAAGCCGTTTTACTTATTTATTTTTTTCGGCATTAGGAAGTCAAGGACGAAAAATTTTTTCCATATGGGTAGGTAGGTAGGTTGGTTGAAATGGCTGCCATTTAGGCCATTAATCGGCCCATTGTGATACCACGGGGGTATTTTCTTGTACTTGTGTGAGTGTATGTCTATATGTAGTGTGCCCCTAAAATGCGATTTTTTGAAAAACCAGTGCTACGCTTGGAACATTACACTCCGTGCCGGGAGTCGAACCTCGGACCCTAGGATCAAGAGCATAGCTAGCATCCCCTACGCAATCCCAGAGTCACTTCCACACGGATATTTCCAAAAAATAAAAAAAGCAACATTTATGTCACGTACAAAATACCCATAATCGCCAGCTCAATAAATTTAACATTTTTTTATATATATATATCTTTTTTCTTTCTTTGTTTATTTTGTCTTTTTGTAACAAGCTCTCTGGATGCTTGTGCCGAAGCAACGCAGCACTGTGGGGAGAAACGTATTTTAAACACATAAAAATCCAACTCCTCAAATTCCGAGGAAACACTCGAGATCGCTTAATCCTCCAAGACCTTTAGGGATTCACAAAATTTTATTTTATAAGTTGAGGCACAAACTATTTATATATCCACCATTTAAACAGGAGAAATACAAAAATGTTTTATTCGATCTTGTTTATCAGATTTCCTTTTTAGCTTGTTTGAATAGAGCGTGTTGATGGTAAAGGGTGATTCACAACCATCCGAAGGGAATGAGTTTTAAATAATTTGTCATCAAACCATGGAACTCATAATGTTGGAAATATGATGTGATTTCTCTTTATTTCGTTCGATTTTCAGCACAGAAATACGAATCTTTTCATGTCCCTTTTGAGTGTGTATATATTTATAGATGTTGTAAATCGGTCTTCATAATCATGGAAGGATTTTTATGAAAATTTTTTATATGACGAAATAAAGCTTTATGAAAATGCATCGTAAAATATTTTGCTTTATGCGTTTGAAGTTTTTATGACAATGCATTCAAAATGAGATTATTTGCGATATTTGATTAACGAGGGGTAATCAGAAAAACTTTATGCCGCTTTGAGTGCCAAAGAGATAACCCATAAAAAGGGAATGAGGAATGTCGATTTTCGTTTTCCTCCATAGATCAATGTAATATTCGGGGGGAAAAAAATTTACCATCCTAGTGCAAATTATTCAAATTTATTCCGATAATTTGTGACCTTCCGAGTGAGCCAGATTTGAGGCGTTCATAATATCTCTCCCCAGAAAAATACATTTACCGATAATGCCAAAAATAACCAATAATTGTGCCGTTTATTTTGAAAGTGGCATAAGTCACATTTTTTTTAAGTCGAGATATTTAAGGGTTTGCGTTTTAACACGTTTAAAAATATGGATGCTAACTTTCGAGAAGATTTACTTGTATTTGTTATCTAATGATACTGACATTTTTGAGTGCAAATTTTTTAAAAATGAAAAGATACCGTTCAATTGTATTTAGTGTTGCCATTAACTCGATTTTTTTGAAAAAGTGACTTATGCCACTTTCAAAATAAACGGCTCAATTCTTCAGTAGTATTTCAGACCACAAAAACCGCTAGAAAAAAAAAATAATATAGCAAACCACAAAGTTTTCATTTAAATTTATATTTTCACGCATCATTTTTTTACACAATTAATCGTATAATTTGTGAAACGTTTCTGTCATATTTATTTTTTAAATAGATTTGAATAGATTCGTTTATATATGCAATGCTTTTTTTTTAAAGAGATTATCATTTTCTTAACCAATTAAATTTTTATTTTTTTTTTTTTTGATTTTCTCTATACATAATTGTTGTTTGTTTGTTTTAAACGCTCATATTTTATGCTGATAAAAAATAATTAATAGTACAATATGTCTTTATCGTTTCTAGTTTCATTCTCACACTTGTTGTCTTCCACGAGTTTTTGCTTTTGCAACAAATCTGCAAAGTGGAATAATGATACAACAGCCCATCGGACCAAGGTAGTTAGATCCAATAATATACCTCGTAAAAATTATTACATACATAGTTTTGTAAATTTAACACGCCTATTAACATTTTATTTTAAGTCAATTTTATTATCGTTCTATTTACATTTATACAATTATAATTTTATATTTTTAGATATTTTATTCTATAGATGTGCATTCTCGAAGACGAACGAAATTTTCTGGCATAAGAACTTGTGCAGTTTGCTTTATGAATCATTTGGGATTATATTAGAAGTATGTTAAGTTAGGGAATTCACAGAGTCTTTTACAATTTACTCCCAGCTAAAATAAGTTTTTTACAGCTCAAAATACTCATTTTAGCTGGCGATTCAAAAGAGGTTTTCGACGACTTTGTGAATTGCCGTTGTGTGCTTTTTGGAAAAACAAAAGTCAAATAAATTTCTTCTTAATTGAAGTTATAAATTAATTCTGAAAGCTTTTGATTGAAAAGAAATATGGATATTGAAAGTACATACAAGTAGCCGAGAGTAGATTTTATGCAAAGCTATTTTCACATTAAAAGAAATGTCGCTGAAAAAAATCTTAGAATCTCCAGCACAAAATCAAATTTATCATCTTTTTTTTCTACATTCGGTCGTTTTTTTTGTTGTTTTTTGTTATTGGGTTTGACAGCAAGTGTAAGGTTTTGAATCTACTGCTTAAACGGAGCTTTCTTTCAAACAAAACTAAGAGATTTGTAGAGCCTGATAGGAGTGAAATTTTGGTCATAAAAACGGTTTTAAAATTTTTTATTTATTATTATTATTTTTTTTTTTTTGATTTTGGACTACTTATCTAACTTTTATTTTTGATTCTTTGATTTAATACAAAAATTTTCTTATGAACTACCTGAATTACCCGTGTTTTATATACATAGACAATTGGTATAAATTTTTGTTTTTGCTTATGTTTCACTAACTACTATATATATATAAAAAACCCGTTATATACATCGTTTTTACACTCGGTAATAGATAATGTTCGACATAAAATCAACCAGAAACATCAACTGAATCCATTTGCAAAAAGGAGAACCCTTGTGTTTTCGTTTAACATGAATTTCAATATTCCGTAAATCAACCTATAGCAGGAAGATTTCTTTAAAATGGTTGTGAATTTCAATTTTAAAACTTCAATTCAATTCAAATAATTTAATTCAAAAAATAAACCAAATGTTTTTAAATAGGCTGAAAAAACATTAGTTTGGTGCGACCCAGAGTTAGCCAAAGACATGATGTATTTTCCACTTGCCTTTCGATTGAAACGGAATATTTAAGGAGTTTCGCAGTGAGGACCTTATAGTGCCGGATTATCAAATTGAGCGATCTTACTCCTATCGATTTTTACCCCAATGAATAAAGATTCATTTGGGAAACTTTGATCGTCAGGTAAATCCAACAAAATGCATACTCGATTAATGGGTCTGAAACTCAAATGAAACCCGAAGAATATACTTTTTACAAGATTGCTATTAATCTCTAAACTTATGTGGCGACAAATTCCTTCCATATGCGATAAAGTGTAAAATCCCTTCGAGATTCACTCTGTCTCCCATTGCTAACAGTAATACGGTTATAGCTTGAAGTCTTTTTTGATCATTTGACAAACAAGATTATACAAGATTATAGCTTAAACTCCTCGAATTTTAATTGCACTCAAAGTATGAATTCCTATCGCAAAAATTAATATCAAGGCAATTATTTCGCAGACACAAAAAAGAGATAAAAAATAATTCACTACAAGAACCGAAGCAAGCGATAACGACTTATCTGCCATCGAACTCCAAAATCGATGCCAATTAAAATAAATGTTTCAATCATTCAGTCCCATCACTATTTCGTCGGATTTTAATTGCGGGTACTGCATTAAAATCATCGTAATCGGATAATTCTAAGCAATTAGTGAACAAAATCGAATTACAAAATCAGCCAGCAAAATCCAATTTATCTTGTTTATCCCATAAGACTAAAAACGGATTATTTTAAAATATTTAAAACAAAAACTAATTCAAAGACAATATCGCCAACATATTTCCACTAAATAATATCTGGAAAATAAATTGTTAATTTAAATAAAATATTTTCATCAATAAATTTTAAAACAGTATTCAATAATTGGCTTAGTTTAAAACTTTTTCGATACTTCAGGGTGCACATTGTGTATTTATGTGAGAATTGCAAACAAATTCAATTCAAAATTTACCATTGTCACTTGAGATACCTGAATGGAAGGAAGTCAAATTTTACATGCAATTTTACAAACATACAATCACTCATGTGCATCTAAAAGTACACTTCAAATTCAAATTAGACAGAAACGACGAATTTGGTTTTATGTCTATTTACAAATTGGTTTAATTTTCTATTTTATAAAAAAAAAAAAAACTTTTTTCGGGCTGTCTGATTCTAGTGTACAAAGTTCGTGTGAAAACAGAAATAATTTAAACAATATATAGAACTAAATAAAAAAGAATAAAATAAAATAGTAAGAAAATGAGTGAAAATCAAAAGAGATAAAATACAAAAATTTTACAATCACATGAACTGTGTGTGGGACTTTGAGTTTTTTTCCTATGTACTCTCGTGTTGACTCAGTTGAGTGGTGGTGTGGGTCGACGCGGTGTGCACATTCGATTGGGAGTTTCGATTTGATTTTGTCGAGGGTGGCGGCTGCTTTCGCCTAGAGCTTGTAGTAACACGAACTAATGGCATGAGATCATCCATTTCGTGTCGCATACAATTCTCTTTGGATTTATCTGATTTCTTATTTGTCATTGCTTTCGTATCCGTTCTTCTGTTGTTATGACACGCGTAGACATTTGTCATATTATCACAATCACAGTTGCCATTACTTTTGCATGCATTTTCGCAAGTACGCCTTTCGGTTTCATCTCCATTCACTAATTCATCATCATCATTAGCATTAGCATTGTAATTATCATTTCCCTCATCGTCACCATCATCGTCGTCATCGTAATCATCTCCATCGCCGTAATTGTCAGCACAATCGATATCATCATCAATGATATTTGCTTCAGCATCGACCTTAAGTACATTTTTCTTTGTCGAACGGCATTGATGGCGATTTGATTTGCTTGGAATCTTATTATAGCGTATATTATCACGATAGTGGCTGGTTGAAGTACGCTGAAAGAAATTAAGCGAAAAACATTTATTGCAGATTTAAAAGTAGGACTTTCAGCCGTAAGCCATAATCGGTGGATAATCGTAAAGCACATTTTATCATGTCTGTGAACTTAGCATTACCACTTGTAAAGTTGAGATTAAAAACTAGCTATGAATTTGTAGCTAATTTGTTGTAAATTTGTTGCAGAAAAAAAAAATTTGTAGCTCTTTTGTTTTAGAAAATAACCCCTGGTAATGCTAACTTCACTGTGAAGTTAGCATTACCACCCTCAAATTTAAAAATTTTTGGAATCAAAATTAGTTAATAATTTGTAGCTAATTTGTTGTAAATTTGTTGTAGAAAAAGAAAATTTGTAACTCTTTTATTTTAGAAAATAACCCCTGGTAATGCTAACTTCACTGTGAAGTTAGCATTACCACCCTCAAATTTAAAAATTTTTGGAATCAAAATTAGTTAATAATTTGTAGCTAATTTGTTGTAAATTTGTTGTAGAAAAAGAAAATTTGTAACTCTTTTATTTTAGAAAATAACCCCTGGTAATGCTAACTTCACTGTGAAGTTAGCATTACCACCCTCAAATTTAAAAATTTTTGGAATCAAAATTAGTTAATAATTTGTAGCTAATTTGTTGTAGAAAAAGAAAATTTGTAACTCTTTTATTTTAGAAAATAACCCCTGGTAATGCTAACTTCATAGTGAAGTAATCAGAAACAGTCAAATTGATAATTAATCCACCCTTAACGTATGCATGGAAAATTATTTTGAATGTTTCCGACACTGCAAGTCATGCATTTTTCATATGCATACTTTTAGGCCAAAATTCTGGAAATTCGCAATCACTGACAATAAGTTATCACGTAAAATTTCTCCAAACTATTTTTTAGAAATTCTTTTAAAATCAAATAATGTTTCATGTTAAACATTAGGTACGTCATAATAAATTCGCAATCACTGGCAATAGCGGTATTCATTACCCAGTGCATTTGTTAAGGCAGGTGTAGGGATGCTCGTTGTTGGAAAATCATCGATATTGCAAATATTGTGAGCCTTACAAGGATTGCTGATTCTAAACAGAAATATAACTTCGATGTTGCCAAAAATGTATGCTATTGCTCATTTACTCCGAGAATTTTATAACTGCAAAAAGTGTGTCAGAACAACGATGTTTTAACGTGGAACATCGATAATAGTCGAAATCGATCATAATCAAGCACCTTTTTGAGCGGGACATGCACTTTTTTGCGCCGAAATAACGTCTTCGACGATGGGTGCACGACTTGAACAAATCGTCGACAACTCTAGATGAATAAAATTTGCTGTTTTTTCGGAGCTAATATATGAAATTTCTTTTTCGTCACCAAAAGCGCTGTATGCGACTTCCCCGCTCAATGCCGCCTATACACTTTTTGCCAAACGCAAGACAACGCCGCCAAAAATCGTATTTACGGATTGAGTAGAGATCCTTGTCTACGAAAGATAGCTGGAATCATTGGTCCATAAAGGAGACTTTTTTGCTTCCTTGCAGGGCGTTGAGAGGGGGGCGCAAACAGGGCAGTTTTCCCGGGCCCGCCTTAAAGGGACCCTCAACTGTCAAAAGAAAATTTTCCGAAAATTTCCGAAAACGACTGACTGATTACATTATACTCCAAGTGACTCTCGGAAAACGTATACAACATATGGGGCATTCCATTTAATCGTGGACACTTTCGGAAGTGACATGCAGTGTTCCCTCTAAGCTGCGCGACTGCGCAATTGCGCACGATTTTTTACTAAATTTTTGAAAGTTGCGGAGCCTTACTTGTATCTGCGCACAAATTTCAAAATGGCAAAAAGTCAAAAATTCTCAAATATTATTAAAGGCTGTAGTACATGAGATGTAAAAAGCCACATTCATGTATAGCTCTGACGTAATTTTGACCTCAGGAAGTTTTTGAATACAGTCCCTCAGTGTACATCATGGAGGAGTGTAGGTCTAACTCTTCTTCTTCCTAATCCCTGCAATGTGTTAGAGCTACGCTGCTTTAACATAGGCATATAGCATGAGGAAAAGAGAAGCATGCTATGGCAGCGAAATATTTAGCTCTGCTCTGGTGAAATGCATTGCCACTTCTATTTTTAATTTTGGGAGATTTTCGAGTTCATTACATATAAAATATCTACCAAACTCATAAAATGATATGAAAAGCTTGAAAAACATAAAACTAATCAAGGAAACTCAATGTCAAGGAGAAATAGATATTTTTTTTTGTCCTACCCTGTCTACATAACTTTTTGATCACACTGTTTCAGCAAAAATACTAAATTCTATGTACAATGAAATTCGTAGCCGTAGTCAAAAATGTATGTCAATTTATCCAAAGTGTCCACGATTAAATGGAATGCCCCATATGTTGTATACGTTTTCCGAGAGTCACTTGGAGTATAATGTAATCAGTCAGTCGTTTTCGGAAATTTTCGGAAAATTTTCTTTGACAGTTGAGGGTCCCTTTAAGGCGGGCCCGGGAAAACTGCCCTGTTTGCGCCCCCTCTCAACGCCCTGCAAGGAAGCAAAAAAGTCTCCTTTATGGACCAATGATTCCAGCTATCTTTCGTAGACAAGGATCTCTACTCAATCCGTAATACGATTTTTGGCGGCGTTGTCTTGCGTTTGGCAAAAAGTGTATAGGCGGCATTGAGCGGGGAAGTCGCATACAGCGCTTTTGGTGACGAAAAAAGAAATTTCATATATTAGCTCCGAAAAAAAACAGCAAATTTTATTCATCTAGAGTTGTCGACGATTTGTTCAAGTCGTGCACCCATCGTCGAAGACGTTATTTCGGCGCAAAAAAGTGCATGTCCCGCTCAAAAAGGTGCTTGATTATGATCGATTTCGACTATTATCGATGTTCCACGTTAAAACATCGTTGTTCTGACACACTTTTTGCAGTTATAAAATTCTCGGAGTAAATGAGCAATAGCATACATTTTTGGCAACATCGAAGTTATATTTCTGTTTAGAATCAGCAATCCTTGTAAGGCTCACAATATTTGCAATATCGATGATTTTCCAACAACGAGCATCCCTACACCTGCCTTAACAAATGCACTGGGTAATGAATACCGCTATTGCCAGTGATTGCGAATTTATTATGACGTACCTAATGTTTAACATGAAACATTATTTGATTTTAAAAGAATTTCTAAAAAATAGTTTGGAGAAATTTTACGTGATAACTTATTGTCAGTGATTGCGAATTTCCAGAATTTTGGCCTAAAAGTATGCATATGAAAAATGCATGACTTGCAGTGTCGGAAACATTCAAAATAATTTTCCATGCATACGTTAAGGGTGGATTAATTATCAATTTGACTGTTTCTGATTACTTCACTATGAAGTTAGCATTACCAGGGGTTATTTTCTAAAATAAAAGAGTTACAAATTTTCTTTTTCTACAACAAATTTACAACAAATTAGCTACAAATTATTAACTAATTTTGATTCCAAAAATTTTTAAATTTGAGGGTGGTAATGCTAACTTCACAGTGAAGTTAGCATTACCAGGGGTTATTTTCTAAAACAAAAGAGCTACAAATTTTTTTTTTCTACAACAAATTTACAACAAATTAGCTACAAATTCATAGCTAGTTTTTAATCTAAACTTTACAAGTGGTAATGCTAAGTTCACAGACATCATTTTATCTTTGTATTAATTCAATAAATACGCTTTGAAAAACATTTAACGTTCTTCCTTTTTCAACTCATCTGACTTCATGGGTAAGCCGTACAATGCCTAATACCCTAAAAACCTACTAAAATATATTTGAAACAATATACTCGTATGGTATATTTTCCTTTCTTTTCTGCCAGCTCTTAAATCATGCGACACTTTTGAGGCCAACATGTCGTATGATCATTATTAATTGAATCACACAAAATTTCATGCTTATACGACGTGACGAGCAGAAAATTTTGTTTAACATTTCGAAGCAAGAAAATAAACTGCTAGAATTAATCCAGGGGAATTTTTATGAAAAATTTATATGAATATAGAGTTTCTTTTTTCAATAAATAAAGTAAGAATGGAGATGTATTAATGTTTTTGGATGTGAAAAGTTGCTCTCTTGGATATATTTTCTTGTAGAAATATCTTTTAAGCTTAAGCTTATGGATTGAAGTATCAAGTTAAGGGAATTTGGGGAATATTGTCCCCATCCATCTTCAATCATTCTTTCCCATTAATAAATTGTTGAATTTTCCAAAGCCAAATAATCTGCACTATGTCATAAAATGAAATGTCATTGAACTTTTTAGCATAATGAAAATCCTCCATAAATCTAACTAAGACCGTAAATTTATTCCACACAGATCAGAAAATCCGAATTTGTCACGTTGAGGCGGATGGCGGATGAGCTGTAAAATCAAAAATCAATTTATAAAAACCAACTACATTCGAAAATTCTCGCCTCTTTCTCTTCTACTTTCCTCAAAATTACTTTGTGTCGATATTTGCAATCAAAACAAAATTATGAAGAAAATTGTGTAAATACGAGAGAGATTTCCTTAGAGGAAATTGTTCAAAAATATTTTCTATACAAATATTCCAGGACCAAAAGAGATGGACAGGGAAATTGAAGTAAGGAAACAACTGCAGACGGAATAGTATAGAAATCTACTACAAACTGTGAAAAATCAAATAACAAAAAGCGAGATTTATCATTACATAAAAGCATAAAGCATCAAGCAGTGTTGAGGTGGTGAAGTGGAGTTGCAGAGGACATCTCTCATTGTATTTGCAGATGGAATTTGGAAATTCAAAAACGTGATACCGAGAGTTAGGTAGTCAGCCAGTGCTGTAGACATGCCAGATTGCGCCGAAGGGCTTTTCTCAAGTCGTCTCAGGCCAACGAGCATCGTTGACGGGCATTTGTTGTTTTCTCATCATTTGGAGGAAAAAATGAAAAGAAAATATCGAATGAGTAGAGAGAGACAACAAAATAGAAAAAACAAATTTGAGTTCTGGAAATGTCATGACAATAAAAAAACCAGTTATTTCCT
>CM035806.1:59619541-59634001 GCA_020466095.1 Chlorops oryzae | reverse complement strand
TTCAACATCGAAAGCCTTCGAGTTGCCATGTGTAAGTTGTTCGGCAATAATTAATTATTTCCACAGGAGGTTTGCTTCAAAACGGTTACCATCTCGTTTAATAATACTTTTAACATCTTGGCAAATGGTTTTTTACTTGTTCTTTTTTTAATTCTTGCTCCAGCTTCATATTTTCAGAGATAAGCTTTTACAGAGCGATGTCGTCGTCGCACTCGCATATGTGAAATTGAAACTTTTCGTGCTCGCTATGGGAGTTTCGGTCGTTTGTTGCAAGCGAGCCAAGATGGTCCTGCCTAGCCTAGTCTTAGCATCGGCAGGTTCGTTTGTCTTGCCTTCTCGAAATTTCAGGGGCATTGCTAATCTAATGTTGTTTAGACCAATGATCATCTTTGGAACGATGTTCTTATAGGTTTCCACGGACAGGCCTCTTAGATGCTTAAATTCATCAGCAAGATTTTTATATATCAAGGTCTGTTTGGGCAGATCGAGCGTGCTTACCGTACGCACATCGCGCAGTAGAAATCTTTTAGTTTCATTGCCTTGCGGGGCAATGGTCAAACTTATTTTGAATGAGTCATTTTCCTGTTGTATAGAGCCATCCGTCCATCTGAGGAGTAAGTCAGACCTTTCCCCTTGTACTTGCAGTAAATCAACGATTGACTTATCAATAAGAGTCACTCCAGAACCGTCATCCAAAAAGGCATATGTTTTAACTGATTTATTTATTCCAAATACCGTAACCGGTACGTTCTTGTACAATACAGTTGACGATCTCTGAAGTTGAATCGCGATAAATGGGCTCTCGTCGGTGCCTGCGTTGTTGTCATTAGCGGCCGAATTACTTTTTGCAACAGCTTCACGCCTTTTTTGATTGTGTAATAGCATATGGTGTTTTGCAGTACAACCATTGACTCCACACTCCTTTCGATCTGGGCAATATGCTAAATCGTGTTGCTTAAGGCACGTACGACAAAGTTTGTGTTTTCGTACTGCATTCCATTTTTCGTCGTAGTCAAGGTGTTTAAATTTTTCACATTCCGACACTGTGTGTGTCTTGTCGCACACTTGACAATTGACTTGATCAGTCAGTTTGATCGTCATTATAATGATGAACATTAATTCTTTGGGTTTTCCGTTTTTCCTGATCCGTCTGGGCAAGGCTTAGTGATGAGCATTTGATAACTGTGCTTGCATCTTCAGCGATACGGTAAATCCACGCACTAAATGTTTGCAGATTTGAACAAGGTTGCAAACGTGCATGTGATGCCCAATTGAGGCGTATTGGCGTAGGCAACCTTTGTACAAGCTCAGAAAGAACAACATGGGATTTCGCATATGATCGTAGAGGCCACTTGCCTCCATAGTTGCGGTAATGTTTTTTACTTCTAAAGCAAAGTGTACAAGTGGTTCTAATTGATTTCCGTTAATGGCAGGCGATTGTCGTATTTTCGCAAGAAGGGTGTCAATAATGTGCTCCGGTCTTCCCAAAGACTAAACGTAAGGTCGACATAACCTCCAGTACCAGCGATGGCAGCACGAGCGACTACCCACGCATTGGTATGCCTTGGCTTTAAGTGCTCGTTTGAAAGTCGTTACGAATTTTCTTCATTGCTGAATCCACATATGCGTGTAAAATTTTCAAAGTTGCTTATGAAACATGGCCATTCTTCCGGCGTTCCACTGAATGTCGGCAGATCAGGCGATAAAACTTGGCGTGCATGCAACTGTTGTGTGCTTATGGCATTAAAATGTCGATCTGCGACGTTCTGGTTGAAGCTGGGCAGTTGATGATCGCCTTGCATTCCACTTTGCGATGCATCTTTCACATTATTACTGAAGTTCAATGGCTGAGATAAGTTCTCGCGCTGCGTTCCACGTTGCGGAAATGTCACCAAAGAATGGGGTTCGAAACTTGAAGTAAGATTTTCGCGTCGCTGACCACCTGGCGCAGTAGCCTTGTTAACTTCAGCCTCATTTTCCTCTTCGTTTTGACTAGAAGAGAGTCGCAATTAATTCGATACTTCCGTTGAATAAACAATAAATTGACCCTTCTCTCCTCTTCAAGTTGCATTAAATCGATTTCCCTATCTTTCATGGATCCACACCTCTTACCTGAGCCAATTACTTTTCCCTCAGATACCTGCTTGTTTACGTTGGTGCTCTCAATAACTTTTTCCTTCGATGGCACCGGCGTTATATACGTGATCTGCGCTACATTCATGTTTTCACCTTTCCCGGCAGTTTGCTTGCATGCTTCGCAGTCCCAATCTTGTGATGATACCTCTTCGGATACACCTACGCAGCGAAAATGATACCACTTGTCGCAGGTATCGCATTGAACCATCTCCTCGTCATCAAGTTCCGAGCACAGAGGACAGCTACTCGCATTCGCTCCACGTATATCCTCGTCCATGTTGATATTGAGGTTATAATCCACGCGCTCTCTGTCAATCGTCAAATTTTTTGAAGAAATGTTGGCAATAAAGTTTGTAACACCAACTTCTGATAGCGTTTTACGATTTATTTATTTAGAAAATACTTTTGATTAAATTTACAAAGAATAGATATAAATTTGATTATATCGATGACGCTTCAAAAAATTTGGTCTTCTCTTATTGTTCTTTCTCCAATGACCGCCGGTTTAGACCGTCACCTTGCCGTACTTTGATTTTAATGCGTCATCAGAGGTAGTTTTTACTAGTAGCTTTTTTTATGGCCGCTGTTACATATGAACGTGAAAGTGTCACCGTCAGTCTTAAGTGAGTCGCACGGTGGTGAGATCGGTAACTTTTAGTATTATAGCCCGGTATTTTGAAACAGCCGCCACGTATAATTCAAATCAGCTGGTTTAATTCTGCAATTACTTCAGTTTCGGCAGTTTTTTGGCCGAAACCGAAACTATGGTCGAAACTCAGTTTTTTGGAAGAAGCTATGTTTGTGTCATTGACGGGGTCGGGTCGTTTTTTTAGACACCATTTTAAGGCAGTCATTTCGCTAGCGAAAAGGGGCAGAAAAATGGCATAGCACCCGCGACTGAGAAAAAAGAAAAAATTTATTTTGTGTTTTGGCCTTTTTTTATTTATTTATTTTTTTAATTAGAATTTGTTGTTTGTTTATCTATTTTTTATTTTAAATCTCTTTTATCTTACTTCTCTTAAAATTTTCTCCCTCCCCCCCTCGAACCGCTGACCACCACAGTTCGCTGGGCGAACGTCTTAACCATTACGCTAAACGAACCAATTTAATTTCTTGGTAAAAATGCTCACTTGAGTTAGGGTTGCTCAGATTTTGGGAAACGTGCTTAACGAATTTTTTCACTCCAAAAGTTTTTACTTGAAAATCAACCACAAAAAAAAAAAATAATAATAATAATAAAACCTTAAAAATGTGGGGAAAATGTTTGTCTTCCAAAATAACTCAACTATGAACAAAAAAAAAAAAACAAACTGTAATGTATAAAAAAAAGTAAACAATTCAGGAAAAAATTCTCGTCGCCAGCAGGGATTGAACCCCGAACCTCGTGGCTGTCGAGTCACAAATTGAACCACTGAGCTATCGAACCTTTACCGGACAATTAATCAGAATGCGATGTAAAACAGACAACAGCAAAAACAATCATATGCAGCGAATAGGGAAATGTGAACATAGGCCTATCTACTCATTAAGGTTCATGTGGTAGGTGAAATAGCTAGTCATCAAAGACTGGCACTTTGGCATGTCACAAATATCGGGGTCGACCTACTGACTACTGGGCTCTGATTTTTTTTCCGCTGTCCCCCGCTTGTCTGTCTGTGCCTTTTGCATATTTTCGCCTTGTCTGCTTGTGAGAGACGATTGAAACGATTTGCTTTCTCATGAGACCGAGCTCTTCGCTCTAAACCGGTTTGAACTTTTGTGTATTTGAGTGTGTTTGTGTGTCGCGTAAATTAAACGATGAACATGTTGAATGCACACTGAGTTCACCGGCGTCAGATTTTCGCTATTCGAGTGTCCTATCATCGAATTAATAGACGTTGTCACGTCAAAAAATATAAACTTCTCATTTTTTGTTGGAAAAATACTTTATGTGCTTTACATTGCTTAGCCCTCTTATGCTATGTTCTCACTATAGGGTTAAAGTTCTTAACCCGATACTTTAACTCAAAGCGTTCATATCAGCTTCGAGCGAGTTAAGGTTTACTAACGTCATATGACCCAGCCGGAAAGTTCACTACTCTGCACTACTTCCGAAGTGGTGAAAATTCATGCTGCGGCTCTTCCCATTACTAACCCTAACTGTTAATGAAGTTTGTTGGGAGATGGCCGCTGTTTTCATTAGATGCATGCGATAATGTCCGGCTTGGGAGTTTGAAAACTAAAAAACGCTCAAGGTATATCACCGAGAAATTGTAAATAAAAATGGAAATCGCTTTATTAGAAATGTTTAGAGAAGCTGAAAAAGGCAAAAGGAATATTGGAAGCAATAATATCAGAAGAGCATTGCAATGTCATCAGGAACAAAAAAGATTAATGGAGCTAATAGTGAAGGCGGCATCACAAAACGTTCCACGACCTGTGATCAAAATTTATATATCCAAATACGTGCATCCTTCCCCACTCATTTTCTGCACGCGAAAGCTTCCTGCCAGTGCCGTATTAAATTTTTACCCGGTTTTTGTTACTCGGTGTAAGCAAATGTAACTGAAAATTTCAAATGCAGTTCTGCGCTAGCCTCAGAGTTAAATGTTAACCCAGGGCATATTTTCGGGTTAGATGATTTTTTTATACATATGTGTTTTGACATTTGAAACCCTGGGTTTCACCGATAACCTTTACCCGGCCTAGTGAGAACATAGCATTAAAATAAAGGTGCGGGTCCATGCTTTCAAATTAAACTAAAAAATTTACCTTCTAATACGTTTTGTAACATCAATTTAAATTTCAAAAGCCACTTGAAATATAACGTGCAAATTCTGAATAAGACAAAAAATGGGGCATACTTTTAGGCTTACGTAATTAAAACCAGGGCGGCACACCGACACCTGATGGGAAATATATAGGCAAGAGTACATAAACACGCTCACGGGTAACTGATCAGTCAGACTGAATGTTTATGTGGCGCATTAATGAGCGACCATGACGTAAATGAAATTTTGGGGAAAAAAACAAAATATCGGTATATATATATTAGGCCGGGTCATTTATTTAAGAGGCCTGCGTCAGCAAAATTCGTAAAATACATCTAATTTTAAGACTTTTTCTCCATTAAACCATATACAAATTTTGAATTTTAGCTGTGCGGCTTTTCATAAATATATGAAATTTGAAAGTGATAAAAAGAGTGAATAAAAAAGATCATCCAAATTGTTGTATGTAGGATTTTATATGACATACGACAAAAGTACTACTGAAGGGCTTAGATAGGGCGACATACGACAAAATGCACAATCTATATCTCGGAAAGTAGAACTCCCATACAAAAAATTTTTTGACAGGAATCTAGAGAGCTCATTTTGTTTAATAAAACTGCATCAAAACCTTAAAATGGCAAAAATGCGACATACGACACCGGTTTTCTCAGGGGACGATATGCAATTCATTAAAAATAAATAAGGACAAAATACTTTCAGTTTGGAATAAAATGAATTCTTACTTCCTAACATTACCGATGCATTATCACAAGCCAAGCCAGAATGTTTTTCATAGGAATGTCCTTAAATGTCATAATTTTTGAAAATTTTTCAAATAACGCCTCCGAACTACCGTCAACTGCATTAATCGATATTATTCTAATAAATTTGTTACCACGTTTCCATCCGTCTGGTTAACGTACCTTGATAGGCAACAAAAGTTCTTGTTGTTGCTGATATCGGTACTCTCGTCAATTAATATTGAAAATTTCACTCTTTTCAATGTTTGAACGATTGGCCTATCTTCCACTTCTGCGACAACATTTTGAATTAATTGAGTGCACTTTGTTCTTCCGAAACTTACATCCAATAAAATATTTGAGTCTGGAAATGTATATTTTTCAGCAATGGGATAAGATGATCCACGACATCAACAGCAACATTTTGCTCTGCAAAAACTGCAGCCAACTTTATTTCAGCAATTTTTGTTTTATCAGCAGCCGATGTGGCAGATATTTTTCTTACTCAGTGTAGTTTTCTGAATTGGCTACTTGACAATTTTCTGAAAATAATTTTAAAAATCACAGATAATTATTTTATGCCTGTTACAATTGTATATTTCTTCTAAAAACTCATTAAAAAGAAGAAATAAATATTTTTGTTCCATTGATTTCAAACCTAGCATAAAAACAATCGTAACAAATCAGCTTTTAGGCGTGGACGTCATTGCACAAATACAGAGCTGCCCTATTTGATACCCTGCAGTAAGTGGGACTACTCCGGGGACTACTCCCGGAGTAGACTAAAAGTCACTATAACTGGTCCCACTTAATTTACATTTGCATGGGCTCAACTGACGCATTTAACATTGCGATGTCATTGGAAAATAACTAGTCACAGTTTTGGCACATGTGAACTAGACCGGGGAGTATATACAGTTGGGTCGATTTTGGGTCAATTTGCTTTTTGGAAATTTAATGACAAAAAAAAATAATTTTTTTATTTGTTTTTTTTTTGTTTTTGTTTTTGTTTTTTAAACATTTTTTTACTTCGTTTTTAGTCTTTGTTTTTCTCGCTTCGGCCAAACCTCGAACCGCTGATCTCTGGGTTGGGACGTCTGCGTCTTAACCATCACGCTAAACAAGCAAATTTAATGTGGTGATCGAAACGCTTATTTAAGTTTTTGGTTGCTCGAGTTTTTGTGAAATGCGTGTGTAGAATTTTTCACTACAACAATTTTTTACTTGAAAAATAAATATTAAAAAAAATCTTACAAATTTAGGGGAAAATTTTTTTGTTTCTAAATAAGCTATTAAAAAATTAATTAAAATAAGTACATAAGAAAACCTTAGGTTTTGAAAAAAAAAAAAAAATTCTCACCCGAGCCGCGGATCGAACCCTGACCGCCGCGCTGCTGGGCGAGAGTCTTAACCATTCAGCTAACTACCCTTTTTAAATTCGATGATCAAAATGCGAACTTACAGCAGACAATAACAATTTTTTTTTCTACTTCGCAATCAAAGCACAAACCGTAAAGAAATCGTCAAACTCACTCTCCGTAGATCTCCTTTTAACTATACATTGTCTGGTTAAAAAGGATCTAGTCCCGCTCCAATCACATTTCATACAACAAACTGCCGTCATTTTAACTAGTGACATTAGGACCATACCGGGGTCTAGTGACTTTGTTGAAATTGACCCCAAACTTACTGCAGGGATAGGAATAAGATTTCATAGTTGTTTTAAAATGTCGACGTATAAGATGTGTTCTGTGCCAATGTGCAATACACTCCTTTGCATAAGTATAACACCACTTGAAAAATAGCGTTTTTATTTTCAGTGTAATTTTTTCCCACTTTTCATTTACTTGTGAACGAGTTTCGTAAAATACGTTGCTATGCAAAGAAAAAACAAACGTTCATGCAAAATACCGTTTGTTTTGTATAGAAACGCAAAATGTTGCTTTTTCATAAGTATAACACCACTTCTGAAAATCATTAGTAACGTTCTTTATTGATGATGTAATGCATGTTTAACAATTTTCTAATATTGTGTCATACCACCGTCATTTTTTATGAGCTGATAGATTCGGTTATTCATGCTCTCATATAGTTTTTTTAAAGTTTCGTGACTGAGACTCGACCATTGCTGCAAAATACAATCTTTAAGCTCTTGGACACAACTAAACTGCCGGTTATCCTTATAAACTTCACGAACCATGATTCCCCAGACATTTTCCATTATATTTAAGTCAGGACTACACGCAGGTCAACTCATCACGTCGATTGAACGCTCCTGAAGCCACTCGCGCGTTTGACGACTAACGTGGATGCTTGCATTGTCATGCTGAAAGATGAAGCCGTACTCGGAATTTTGGCGCAAGAACGGCAACAAACTGCACTGCAGCACTTGACAATAATTAGTGCTCTTCATTTTTGAAGAGGTGAACTGAATTTCCAGACAGCCGCTGATCGAAATGGCACCCCATACCATGACGCTACCACCACCAAAATCAGAGTGAATAAATGCTTGTTTTTGCATACGTCATACTATTTTTGCATATTTTAGTAGCGCGAGCTACTTCTTACTTTTTTTTTTGCATATTTTAGCAGTGCGAGTTATTTTCTTGTCAAAAAACTATTTTTTGTGCATATTTCCCGTATTTTTGGTTAATTTTACTATTTTAAATGCCTTTTCCTACCTAATTTCCGAAAAAATCAACAATCAGGTGTGTGATTGGATTCCCGGGAATTCATTTCCCCGGGAAATTGAAATAAATACTCGGAATTTAAATATGTTCGAATTTTTTTAATTCGAAAATTTTATCGTATAGCCGCTCTTTTTTTTTGACAATGTCATTTCTTTCAAAATTACCATACATTCTTCAAAATATTGGAGGAACGAAATTCCCTTTCCCCAAAATTTGGGGAAAGGGAATCCAATCACATGCCCGAATGCGTTTTTTCAGCTGATTTTATTTCTGCTTTATTGCTTTCCTTTGTCAATGACTCTTTTAAGGGATGTGTCCAATGCTAGCGTATACGTTCGATCGCGTATTTACGTTTGAGTGTGTTTTAAAATTTTGCCCCCTTACCTCTCCAGACGTTGAACGATCTTTTTCATTGTATAAAAACCTTTTAAGAAAGAAGCGCCAACATTTTTTGTTTGAAAATGTAAGAGTCATATATCGTCGGCTTAAAGTGTAAGATTGCTAAGTCCACTTTTAACCGATTCCGACTTTTCGATGTCATTCGAAAGAAAAAAGGACACTGCATCGTCAGGCAAAAAAATCTTTTTTAATTTCAAATTCTAAATACGGAGAAATTGGTGATGAGTAAAACTGCTAAGTCCAACTGTGGTCAAAGTTCACAGCTAACACCAACAAGTGACTCCAAGTAGACGTTGTATGGTCTTTGGGTCTCCTTCCCTACTTTGAAGTCTTGAAAAAAAGTGTTTTTTATTAACCCTGTAAAGTTTTGAAATTGTTAGTTAGCAGGTTTACACCTTAAGCCGACGATATTTTAATAAGTCCACTGAATAAAAAATAAATTTTAACTGCATATTTTTTGGACTATTTTCCTTGTTTTTTCGAGCTTTTTATAGCGCTTATTTTTGGGTTTTTTCGGGCTTTTTTTAATTCACTCTGGTTATCATATAGATTATCGTTTAACACGGATATCGAATATCACCCATCCCTATAGTGAAGTGGAAGCATATGTATGTTTATACATACCCTGTAGGAGATTGGGGTAAATTGGAGCTCTAGCGAGTAGTCCTCGAGTATAGGAAAAAGAACCAGTGCACGAGTATAGATACCGAGAGTAGAGACTAACTAGTGGCACGGTAAACGAGACGCCTACAGTTCAATTTTGCTTCAACGTTAATGTAACAGCGTAGCAAACCTTAAGTCAGATAACTCGATAGTGTGATGGAAGTGTTGGCTAAGAAATCTGAAGGGCGCAAGCTCGATCCCTGTCCTAGGCGAAAAATATGCGGAAGAATAGTAAAATTCAAAAATACAAAAAATTGAAAATAAAATACACATGGCTTGTCTGACTTCGCCATTGGTGCATTGAAGTCTCAGAACTTGTTCAAATAATTCTATGAATTTAGAACCCTTTTTGTTATATTTTATTTGCGTTTTATTCTTCTTAATATTTAATTTTGAATAACTAATCCAAAAAAAAATTCGCTTTTGCGAGAATCGAACCTCGGTCTTCCAGAGCGTGCGGCAAATGCTCTACCCATGCGCTACTTCAGCCCGAGCCGTCGCCTTTGCTAGTAACGTAACATATCAAATGTACTTGATTGGCCCCATAATCTCTACTTCTACACTACTTCAAACGCGAGTAGAGATTTTTCAATGACAGCACAATGTTAAAATCGACAGTTGAATGCATAGTGGAGGAAATTAATAGCGAGTAGTACTGTGGCATTTACGAGTACTCTTAGACCATACCCTGGAGTACTCCAATCTTCTACAGGGTATGTATAATATGCATATGTCAACATAACCTCAAATCAGAAAGTTACTTAATTAGCTGTTTTTACGTTTTTCAGCTCTGCACCAAAGAAATCCGTGTTATTTCTAAAGAAATGTGCTACCATAAAAGCGTCCACTTGAGGATGGTTGTTGTATCAGCTCGCACAAAATTGTTTTCCATTGTAAGCTGAAGTGCATGCACTCAAAGTAGAACGCTTTTGAATATTGTAAACAAACCACAGCTGTTTTTGTTAACTGGCTATTGACGTCACTATGCTCCGACCAATCACAGACCGTTTTAAATTTACAACAATTTATTCAAAAAATGGCAATTTTCATTTGTGTTTTTTGTATAAAATAAACATATAATTGTTTAAAATTTATTCAAATATCAATTTGTACACTATTTTCTACAAGAATAACCACAAATACTTACAAAACTTTAATGGTGTCAAATACCCTATTGGCGAAGAAATTTGCTACCATTAAAGAGTTCACTTTGGGAAGGTTTGCGCTATCTGCTTAAATAAATCTTGCTTCCATTTTTCTTTTCTTATTAAAAGATTTAAAAAATTTTTGCTCTCAGTTTTGACGTTGCCAGCTCTTTGTTGATGTGCAATGACGACACGCAATAATCAAACATGGCGGCATGCGTTTTTGTTAATGTTATCGATATACAAAAAAACCGACATTTATTTTCAATAATTATTGATTTTTTATTTTATTATAATAAAGCACATACAATATTTATTAAGCAAAAATAAATATTGGGTTATAATTAGAAAACTGTAAACTATTAAATCTATAATAGTTTATACTATTTTGTTGCCATTGTCAAGTAGCCAATTGCGGAAAGATTTTTCTTGTGTTTTTTTCCGGCGCTATGTCTGACAATCTCAGTTTTTCCGCACCGGAAAGTTGTTCCGCAAGCTCTACAAAAAACATTCGTCTTCAGGCTCTGGCCTCAACCATGCTGAAATTCTGGATTTTCGAACCACACTTTTTGGAATCGCTTTTTTATTTTCGTCGTCAGCTGCCATTGTGTCTGTTAAAATCTATCACTATAAAATTTTCGTTTATAAAACTATGTGTAACTTACAATTATATGGCCAATAATAATAATTTTCCCAACTAAGTGAGCACGCCTTGAGCAACAGTACAAATTGTAACAATCACGTTCTTTCCAGTGAGTGATTAGTGAAGTTGCATTAGTAGTGATGGGATTTTCGATTTCAGCTACGCTTTGTATCGATTACATTACACAACAAAATCGAACTTTTTGCGTGCCTTTGACTTGAAACCAATTTTTTTAATATATTTGTTTCGCTGAATCTAAATATCTGATTAAAATTTGAAAGTTAGCTCGCGTTTTTTAAATATCCGCTAGGAAAGGTTTTGCGAACTTTTGTCAATATTTTTTAGTCGTAGCCCCATTATCGTTCGACCGTTTCAAAATATCTTTGATTAATATGAAAGAACAGTAGAAATACAACATATCCCTCATATATATGAATGAAATCGGTTCAACAGTTTAGGCGCTATAGGTCGATAAGGGCAAAAATTTTATGAAATTTTTCACAATTTTGTACAAAAACTTGATTTCAAACCCATATAATTTCCGAAAAACATCCGATATTCAAGTTCAGGCTATCTTAAGTAAAAGAGGGGATTTCTAAGAGCATTTCAAGACCAAGAAAACAAAATCCGATGAGTGGTTCATATTTTAATTGGGGTTTTAGAAAAAATAAGACGACTTTTTTGCCTGAAAATATGCAAAATTTTTTTAATTCTGTGTTAAATGTGTTATCGCAATTTTTCTCCTCGAATCGAATTCGAATCGAACAGAAAATACGATAGAAATGGGAGCTCGCATTTTATAAATTCCACGATAAAATGCGAGCTCGTTGCGAGCTCGTTGCAAACGATTCGAATTCTTATCGCATTTTCTCTTCGAATCGAACTGAAAATACGATAAAAGTGCGATATCTCGAAATTTGCCTTCCGCGAATTCGAATCGAATTCGATTCGAAATCGTTTAATCCGATTCGCGCTCTACGAATTCGATTCGAATTCGTTATCGTATTTGTGTTTATTGGGATATGACAAAAGTCAAAAGCTCATTTTGTTTAATAAAACTGCATCAAAACCTTAGAATGGCAAAAATGCGACCTACGACACCGGTTTGTCATTTAGAAAGGCCAAAAGCACGGAAAATTCCATATGTGACAGGCTCTACAATTGACAATATTTGCATTATATTTTCCTTTAAATTACCAATTCTAAAATACTCAGAGCTTTGGTTTCAGTACCATTTTATAGAAGATTGATAAGATATACCTAAAAATTAAGAATTATATTTGTTGCTTATTTCAATAAAAAATATATTTTTAGAACGAAGTTCTTTATGAAACGATAGCGACAGGGTACCTAGTCGAGAAAAAGTTAAAAACCGCTATAAAATCCGTGTTACCTAAATTGAAGTTCGCAAAAAAGGGTATAATAACCTTTGCAAAAAGAAATAAAATATACATATATTTACGTAAAATGACTTCCTGATGCGGCCGAGATATTATACTTTTTTAGGCAACACTTATTTCCGACGATATCCCGAAAAAACAATTAATTATTAAATTCAGAAACTACACAGGCACATACAAGCATAAATGCATTCAAGCAAAACAAAACAATATGTGGTGCTGCCAGACTGAACGTTTTCAGAGTAACTCCGATTAGTAGGTTTTTGCAAATATATAAGGGCATTTTAGGTAGCTTATAATTTTTTGCGCTATCAAAGCATACGTCAATTCGTACATAATTAAAACATATTTAAAATCATCGTCTGTACTCCGGGGGCTGCGGATGTAATATCGGTGTGAAAAATATCGATACTTTAAAACATCTTTATGTATGAAAATTTACGCGTATGCTTTACACGTATGCTTTTTCAGTTCCAGTATATTCTGCTTATCTAACTTAGCACTTTGAGGGCTCAACGCTGTTAAAGTAAATTGAAAGGAAGTAACGAACTCACTACTTTGAAGAAAGGAAATCAGAGTTGAAATTTCGATGACAGGTTGACAGAAATATAGGAAATGTGTGACTTAAATGCAACCCTGTGAGTCCGATTACTTGTAATAAGCGTATGCGTTCAAGTAGCGAAAGTAAGTCAAAGTACTTATTTGTTTTTATACCCAGCGTAAGCAACGTATATTACGGTATCTTGTAACAGCCAGAATAACGCTCCGTAGATATAGACATATATATATATATTCTTGATCAGGATCAAAAATTCGATTTAGACATGTCCGTCTGTCCGTCCGTCCGTGTCCGGATCTCCTCCGAAACGGCTGGACCAATCAAGTCGAAATGTGGCACACAGGTATATCGGGGTCCGAGTATGATCCTAACTAAAAATGGAAGACATCCGCTCACAGCCACGCCCACAAATGAATTTAATGTGTTTTCAGTAAAATGCTTGTAACTTGCGAACCACTCAACACATTTCATTGATATTTGGTGTACTGGTAAACTACAAAAAGGGACATATCCTGGAAAAAAAAATGGACGCCGCCCTCAGTGAGCCACGCCCACAAATAAGGGCTTATTGTAACTTGTGAAGTAAAAGGCGTAGAAGCTTCAAATTCGCAACATAGGTTGACCAAGACGAATGAAAGGTGTAGGAAAAAATTTATCCTTGCACATTCAAAAATTTGAAATAAAAAAGTTAATTACTTGATAATTTTTCAAGCGCCGAATACAAGAAACTTAGAACGAACGTATCAAAAAAATTTTACGCAACGCTCGAAAACTTTAAAATTCACTTTAAAATCCCGACTTACTTCGATGGCCCTGAAAATGGTGCTTACATGATTACATTTGATTTACATAGGTACATGTGTATGTGGGGATTTATCCTCTGCAGTAATTCCAACTACTCTCCAACTATTCCCTGACTAGTCACAAAAATATTTACCAGGACTACTCCCTCTTAATTTGCCAACCAATGCACTATGGTCTCCACGACCGCTTTCCATGGCCAAAATTAAATTTTTTTAATGTTTCAAATTGTTTTTTCTGATTATAATCTGGTAGTAAATACTTTAGAGCAACAAAAAATGTATAAAATATGGGTAAACAACAATTTACCGTTAGACAGCGTACGAAAAAAGTAGGCATACGTTTGAAAATTTGAAAAAAATAATTGTGTGCGCTCTCAATTTAGTGTTATTATTATATTATATATTATATAAGGGCAGTTTAGGTAACTTTTAAATTCTTTGCGCTATCAAAGTATCCGTCAATTCGTACATAATTAAAACATATTTAAAATCATCGTCTGTACTCCGGGGGCTGCGGATGTAATATCGG
>CM035806.1:59576066-59619441 GCA_020466095.1 Chlorops oryzae | reverse complement strand
GTCGGGTGTGCCGCCCTGGTTTTAATTACGTAAGCCTAAAAGTATGCCCCATTTTTTTGTCTTTTAGAATTTGCACGTTATATTTCAAGTGGCTTTTGAAATTTAAATTGATGTTACAAAACGTATTAGAAGGTAAATTTTTTAGTTTAATTTGAAAGCATGGACCCGCACCTTTATTTTTAATGCTATTTTCTCACTAGGCCGGGTAAAGGTTATCGGTGAAAACCCAGGGTTTCAAATGTCAAAAACATATGTATAAAAAAATCATCTAATGTTATGTCCACACGTAGATCGAAATTGAGCAATTTCAGAACAAAGTTGAAATTGCCTCAATTTCAGCCGAAATTGAACAAATTTGGCGCAATTTCGGCATACTAAAAAGTGTCAAACGAAATTGCTTTGCTACCTCAATTTCATTGAAATTGGGCTCGAAATAGAGGTAAATTTCAAGACAACTCTGAGTTATCGATAATTTTTCACTTAAATTCTTAAAAATGCATCTCTGAAATGTGAATTGTCAAATAAGAGAAAAACAAAACAAACGTTTTAAAACAAACTATAAGTCATATAAGTGCATTTAATCGAAATGGAAAAAAAAGAAAATACAAAAAAAAAAGTATGTGGAGTTCGCGCGCAGAGAATTTGCTCCTTGAGCTATGGGCAGATAACATAGCAGGCCTGAGAAGTGCCCGGAAAAAATGGCCATATTTACCAAGAAATGGCAAATGTTTTGCAGTCTGAAAGCATTTCTATAACTGCTGCAGATGTGAAAATTAAGCTACAAAATATATCAGCTAAATACAAGTGAGTAAATGCATCATTGTTTAGCAGGCTTTTGTAAATATATTGCTTTCGTGTTCGTTTATATAGAGCTGAGAAATCTAAAGTTGGCGTGTCCGGAGGTTCGCCGTCAGAGTGGGAGCATTTCCAGAGGGTGCATCAAATCTTGGGTGCTTTTAAAATACACAATGTCGAGGCGCTCATTGAGGATAGTTTGCAAGGTATGAGTAAAGTTTTAATTTTATTGAATAACTTATAATTTTATTAAAATATTTAGAATTGCCGGGTCAGGACACAACATTTGAGTGCTTGGAAGATTATTGGTCATCTTCAAATGCACCGCCACTAACACCACTAACATCAACACCACCGATATCGCCTTCGCCAATAACTTCATCATCGTCAGACATATCATCGCCTCCTTCGTCATCTAAGTTATCGAAAAAGAAAAGAGAAAATTTTCAAAAAAACGCTTTTGAAAAAAAATGGACAGTGTTGAAAATGAAATGAAAGAGCATAAAGAAATGTTGAAGCTGACAAAACAAATGGCTGACGCTGAAGAACGAAGTAACGATCTTCTTGAAGAGTTCGTTAAAAGCAATACTGAAACAAACAATGCTTTTATAAATTTCTTAAAACGAATCTGTAATTGAATTTCAGATTGATGTATGTATATTAGGCCGGGTAGATTTTTTTTGACTAAAAATGGTGCCCTCGGATGTTAATCTTTTGACAATTCTAAGCATTTTTGCCCAACAAACATGGTTCTAAAATCAAACGTAATGATCTTTAAGTAAAATTACTTAAAGGGAAGATTTTTGTCTCGACGCGTAGAGAAATTGTCATTAAAAAATAGAGTCGACACCGACATCCGTAATGGGGCCGAATATATCGCACACCCTCTTCTAAGGTGACACAACTCGAAATTTCTCATTTTTCAGAAAACGCAAAAAACGAAATGCGTCGCAGTGTCAATCACAGCAAGAAGAAAGGCGTTGACGGGGTATTTCAGCTTTTTCTAATAACCAAAACGGAATAGAATTTTTCGTGCAGGTAGAGAGGTGAACTGTGAACACGTTCCATATGTTAACTCGAAATTGACGATTTTTGAGTTGTGTCATCTTAGAAGAGGGTGTGCGATATATGTATACAGGATGTCCAGAAAACCTTTTTCAAAATTATATTATGCGATAGATTATGTCAAGGGCAAAAATGCTTACAATTGTCTAAAGATTAATATCCGGGGGTACCGTTTTTAAGTTTTTTTCCACCCATACGAATCGACCTGGACTAATGTATATATTTATTTTTTTTTAAATAATGAAATGTGAATATTTTTTTTTTTTATTTTTTAAACGAACTGAATGTGATTTTTGTTTTAACTTGGAGTGAAAAGAAAATAATGAACTGAAAATAAACCAAACTTACATATACTGGAAGCTATTGCTTGTCTTATTTCTTGTGCAGGGACATCATTGTCATACAACAAAGAAATGTCATGGGGAGACTCTCGTGTTCGATCAATTATTTCTTGTTCACTCATCCATGATTGATTGACCAGATCATTGCGTTCATTTAAAAAATTGTGCAATATACATCCTGCTTTAATTATTGCATTTGCGTTTTTTATGTTATTATCAATGCCCTTGCCTATACGTCGGAAACGTGCTTTCAGTTGTCCAAAGGCATTTTCTACGACCCTCCTGCATTTAGAAAGCCGGTAGTTGAACGATTTTTCTCTTTGATTCTGCTCAGTTTGATAAGGATAAGGCTTCATCAAAGTTGAGGAAAGTTTGAATGCCGAATCTCCAATTATATATGCTGGGACGGAAACATTCGATAGCACAGTGCTCATTTCTTTTAACAGCATACACTCCGAGAGGTTCTTATTAAGCAAAGACTTTTCATAAATGTAAGAGTCGTTACATCTGCCAGGACTACCAACGCTGATGTAAAGAAAACGGTATCTGTAACGGTAATATGAATTAGTATATGTATATAATATGGAATTATGCAGATATTTATCTTACCGATAATCAACTAAAGCCAATAAAACATTGGAATGCCACCCTTTATAATTGTAATAGTCCACAGCATCCTCTGTTGTAGGGTGTATTTCAATATGACAGCCATCTGTAGAAAATAGATTATTTTAACTTATCTTACATATATCTTTACTATTTAGTATTACCAATAGCGCCGACACATTGCGGGAGACCCATTTTTTTGAAGGCAGCAATATTTTCCTTAATTGTTTCTTCTTTGAGAGGAAAATAATTAATGTATATCGGTTTTAATACGATCCATATTTCCTTGCAAAAATTAATCAATATGCTGCCAACAGTGGATTTGCCAATACCAAACATATTAGAAATTGTTCTATATTCAGCAGACGATCCTAATGCGTATAATGCAATTGCTACTCGTTTCCTTAAAGGTATTGCATTCCTCATCATTGTGTCTTTCTTTTTCAAAGACTGCAGTGAGTTGCACAAAATTTCAAATGACTGCCGGTCCATACGAAAATTATTTCGGAAGAACTCATCGTCATTTTTTTGGCAGTCAACTTCCCAGAAAAATTTAGAGCGTGGCTAAAAAAACACAGTTTATGCTTTTTTATAAATAAAAATATTTTAATTTACCCTTTCCCACATTAATCTTGGATATGATGATAACGTGGCGGAGGCTGCGAGGATAAGGTATTTCTGCCTGCATACTTGCATTTTTTTTAAGCAGTCGATGTACTTCAAGATAAGTTTTCTCTGCTTTCGTTTATTTCGCAATATTTTTAGCACAAAATGTGATGTTTGGTTCGTTTTAAATTTAAAATAACACGAAATTGTTGAATTTGCGTCCATTTTCACTATTTAGCAAATATAAACAAAGAACTGTCAAATGAAATTGAGATAATGAAAAAAAATTCTCGTGTGGACTTTTGACAGTTAAAATGAAATTGAGGTCGAAATTGCCCAATTTCGATCTACGTGTGGACATAACATAACCCGAAAATATGCCCTGGGTTAACATTTAACTCTGAGGCTAGCGCAGAGCTGCATTTGAAATTTTCAGTTACATTTGCTAACACCGAGTACAAAAACCGGGTAAAAATTTAATACGGCACTGGCAGGAAGCTTTCGCGTGCAGAAAATGAGTGGGGAAGGATGCACGTATTTGGATATATAAATTTTGATCACAGGTCGTGGAACGTTTTGTGATGCCGCCTTCACTATTAGCTCCATTAATCTTTTTTGTTCCTGATGACATTGCAATGCTCTTCTGATATTATTGCTTCCAATATTCCTTTTGCCTTTTTCAGCTTCTCTAAACATTTCTAATAAAGCGATTTCCATTTTTATTTTGGTGACATTTCCGCAACGTGGAACGCAGCGCGAGAACTTATCTCAGCCATTGAACTTCAGTAATAATGTGAAAGATGCATCGCAAAGTGGAATGCAAGGCGATCATCAACTGCCCAGCTTCAACCAGAACGTCGCAGATCGACATTTTAATTCCATGAGCACACAACAGTTGCATGCATGCCAAGTTTTATCGCCTGATCTGCCGACATTCAGTGGAACGCCGGAAGAATGGCCATGTTTCATAAGCAACTTTGATAATTCTACACGCATATGTGGATTCAGCAATGAAGAAAATTTGTTACGACTTCAACGAGCACTTAAAGGCAAGGCATATCAATACGTGGGTAGTCGGCTCGTGCTGCCATAGCTGGTACCGGAGGTTATGTCGACCTTACGTTTAGTCTTTGGAAGACCGGAGCACATTATTGACACCCTCCTTGCGAAAATACGACAATCGCCTGCCATTAACGGAAATCAATTAGAACCACTTGTACACTTTGCTTTAGAAGTAAAAAACACTACCGCAACTATGGAGGCAAGTGGCCTCTACGATCATATGCGAAATCAAATGTTGCTTTCTGAGCTTGTACAAAGGTTGCCTACGCCAATACGCCTCAATTGGGCATCACATGCACGTTTGCAACCTTGTTTAAATCTGCAAACATTTAGTGCGTGGATTTACCGTATCGCTGAAGATGCAAGCACAGTTATCAAATGCTCAACACTAAGCCCTGCCCAGACGGATCAGGAAAAACGGAAAACCCAAAGAATTAATGTTCATCATTATAATGACGATCAAACTGCTGATCAAGTCAATTGTCAAGTGTGCGACAAGACACACACAGTGTCGGAATGTGAAAAATTTAAACACCTTGACTACGACGAAAAATGGAATGCAGTACGAAAACACAAACTTTGTCGTACGTGCCTTAAGCAACACGATTTAGCATATTGCCCAGATCGAAAGGAGTGTGGAGTCAATGGTTGCACTGCAAAACACCATATGCTATTACACAATCAAAAAAGGCGTGAAGCTGTTGCAAAAAGTAATTAGGCCGCTAATGACAACAACGCAGGCACCGACGAGAGCCCATTTATCGCGATTCAACTTCAGAGATCGTCAACTGTATTGTACAAGATCGTACCGGTTACGGTATTTGGAATAAATAAATCAGTTGAAACATATGCGTTTTGGATGACGGCTCTGGAGTGACTCTTATTGATAAGTCAATCGTTGATTAACTGCAAGTACAAGGGGAAAGGTCTGACTTACTCCTCAGATGGACGGATGGCTCTATACAACAGGAAAATGACTCATTCAAAATAAGTTTGACCATTGCCCCGCAAGGCAATGAAATCAATCTGCTCAAACAGACCTTGATATATAAAAATCTTGCTGATGAATTTAAGCATCTAAGAGGCCTTCCCGTGGAAACCTATAAGAACATTGTTCCAAAGATGATCATTGGTCTAAAAACAATTAGATTGCCAATTGCCCCTTTAAATTTCGAGAAGGCAAGACAAACGAACCCGCCGCTGCTAAGACTAGGCTAGGCTGGACCATCTTTGGCTCGCTTGCAACAAACGACCGAGACTCCCATAGCGAGCACGAAAAGTTTCAATTTCACATATGCGAATGCGACGACGACATCGCTCTGCAAAAATGATCTCTGAAAATATGAAGCTGGAGCAAGAATAAAAAAAAGAACAAGTAAAAACCATTTGCCAAGATGTTAAAAGTATTATTAAACGAGATGGTAACTGTTTTGAAGCAAACCTCCTGGGAAAGCTAATAATATATTATTGCCGAACAACTTACACATGGCAACTCGGAGGCTTTCGATGTTTGAAAGAAAGCTTATGAACGATGAAACACTTCGAGACCAAGTTAACCAACGCATGTTAGAAATGGAGCAAAAAGGGTAATTCAGACGGTTGAGCGCCCGGGAAATAAACGTTAAGAGCGACAGAAACCTGGTATCTTCCTATATTTGCGGTCAAAAATTCTAATAAGCCGAAACAAAATAAGAATAGTTTGGGATGCCGCCGCGGAATACAATGGCTTGTCGCTAAATAAGTGTTTGGATAAAGGGCCCGACCTGCTTACACCACTGATAAAGGTGATTTTTTAACTTTCGTGTTGGTTAAAAATCGGCCTCTGCGCTGATATCTGCGAAATGTATCACCGAATCCACGTCAATGAAAGCGATCAGGATTCGCAGCGTTTTCTGTGGCGAAATTGTGATTGTGATCGGCCGCCAGACCACTTCGTGATACAAGTCCTAAGCTTTGGTGCAAGCTGCTCCCCGTCAATAGCACAAATGGTGAAAAACCAGAATGCAAAGGAATTTCAAGATGAGTTTCCAAGAGCAGCAAAGTCAGTCTTGGAACGACATTATTTCGATGATTTAATGGACAGCATTGACACAGTCGAAGAGGGTATTCGCTTGGCAAAAGACGTTATCGAACTCCACAGTCGTGCAAATTTTCCCATTCGAAATTGGATTTCGAACTCATCTGAAGTCTTGAATGCGACAGGTGAAAAGAGCTCCCATAAAGAGTTTTGTCACGCAGGGCAGGTCATAGATCAAGTTATAGAGCCAGAAAAGGTGCTTGGCCTATGGTGGCAAGTCTCCAAGGATGCCTTTACATTTACGCTGAAACACACGAAAGCTTGTCAGGAAATTATGAGTGGAGAAAAACTACCAACAAAACGTGAACTTCTACGTCTGCTCATGTCGGTATTCGATCCCTTAGGATTTCTGAATCATTATACCATTCATATACACATACTCTTACAGCTCGTCTGGCGTTCTGGAACTAATTGGGACGATGTAATCTTGGAGAAGCTCGAACCGAATTGGATGAAGCTGTTGTCAATACTACCAAACGTCAAGGAGGTTAGAATCCCACGCTGTTATTTTGAAGCCAACAGAAAAAATTCCAGCGAAGTAGAACTACATATATTTATGGACGCCAGTGAGGATGCGTACGCTGCGGTAGCCTATTTCCGTGTGGTCGAGAACAATAAGACTGAAGTGGCACTAATTGGATCAAAGGCTAAAGTTGCGCCGCTTCGCCCAATGTCAATCCCTAGAATGGAATTGCAGGCTGTTTTACTGGGAGCACGCTACGGACAATCGATTGTGCAACTCCATGATCTAAACATTGACTCTATGCATTATTGGACAGACTCCAGAACGGTGTTGCAATGGATCCAAGCGCACCCGCGAAATTACAAGCAGTTCGTGATGCTGCGAATTGGTGAGATATAATACAAGAGATAACAATCATAAAAAATTGGCACCACGTTTCTTCCAAACTCAATGTGGCCGACATGGCTACCAAATGGACCAAAAGCCCGTGTTTTTATCCGGAAAACGTATGGTTTAGAGGACCCGACTTTTACGTAACCAAGAGCTCTCAAGCGAGCTTCAAACCAAACATAATATAAGTGAAGACATGCGGCTTGTTGCAGTACATATCGTAGTAAAAACTGAAATAATAGACGTCGCAAGGTTTTCACGATGGGAACGACTACATCGTAGCATGGCTTTCGTCAAAAGATTCATTACGTCAAGAAGAAATCGAAGAATCCTGGAAGGACCCTCCAACCCACTTTCAACGACGATTCCCAACTTAAGCAGCGAGGAGCTTCAATGGAGTGAAAATATCCTATATAGAGTTGCGCAGTCAAAATTCTTCTCAAAAGAAATCGAAGCTCTCAATCGGCACCAAACTCTACTAGCAGGAAGCGCGATCAAAGAGTTTTCGTTTTTTATTGATCAACACGGTGTAATCCGCTCCAAAGGCAGGATCGAAAAGACCACACTTCTTCCTGAGCCGGCAAAAAATCCTATCATTCTGCCGAAAGCTCACTACGTAACGTACCTCCTTGTCAAGTTCTATCATACAAAATTTAAACATGCAAATCATGAAATTTGCATTCGGCAACCCTAGTCGAGTGAAGCTGTTTTAATTTGCGCTCCGGTAAAAAAAAAAAAAAAACCAAAGTTAAACAAAGTTTAAAATCCCGAGAAAGAGTAACCAACCAAACTTGAGCAAAAGCTCAAAAAGGATCCATCTCGAGAAGAAATTCAGTGTCGGCCCATTTAATTTGTGGATATTCCGGCGCTGTAAATAAAGATAAGTATTGTGAAAAACATACATACATACGTGAATTGGATTTACATTGTAACCCAATTACAGACAAAACCGAGAGAGAGACAGCTGGTCTCTGCAGCTGTTTACAGCTGCCATCTGCCGGCTAGCTTTTTAATCAAAGAAGGTGATGCCAGTGGATAGATCACCTCCCTCGAGTAGCCTAGACACGAACCATAAGTCAGCTGGACTTACATATGGCGCAATAAGCCAAGCTCCACAACTTCCCAGTCGGAAACTTTTGCAAGATGGTCTCAATCTGGACCAGTTCAACAGTGTACAGCCAGGTACAAGCCAAATTTCTAATATAAAAAGTCAATTTGAGAGACAAAGATCGCGATCTATTAGTGGAATAAATTGCTGTGCCGGCAAGGATAATAGGACCAACAACACTTTCGAAAGTTCGAGTTCTGGTTACCCTACACCCACTTTTCCTAGTGCTCAAACTAAACCCGTTTCGCCCAAACAAAACAAAATAGTTGACTCGGATGAAATGAGTAAAAAGGCAAATGAACAGCAACCGGTGCTGATCGGTACGCATAGGTATATTAATATTACGAAGAGGAAAAGAAGTCCTGTCGGAAAAACTGATGCTAGGGCTAAGTTAAATAAAACGGAAATTCCTCTCCAAACAACACTAGCGGGAAACCGTTTCGCTCCTCTAGCTGAAACTATCAGCGAAAATTCCGAATCTCAGCCAGCTAAAACTCTTAAACCACCCCCAATCTACTTGCGCGAGCGGAACTCTAGTGCACTCGTTGCCAAATTAACTGGTTTGCTAGGAAACAACAATTTCTATGTTGTTCCCCTAACAAAGGGTAATATTCACGAAACTAAAATACAAACTAAAACGGAGGATAATTTCCGCAGGGTTGTAAAAGAGCTCGAAACTAATAACAAAAATTTTTATACATACCAGCTAAAGAGTAGCAAAGGCATTACAGTTGTGATCAAAGGTATTGAAGCAGACGTTGACACAAATGACATAAAAAACGAACTGGGGGAAAAGGGCTTTCACGCTAGATCCGTTATAAATATATTTAATAAATCTAAAGCTCCACAGCCTATGTTTAAAGTAGATTTGTTGCCTGACAACTTAAAGCTGAAGAAAAACGAAATTCATCCCATATATAATTTACAATTCTTATTACATCGCAAAATATCGGTCGAAGAGCCACACAAAAGAAATGGTCCAGTTCAATGTGCCAACTGCCAAGAGTTTGGACATACAAAGTCGTATTGTCTCTTGCGCACCGTTTGCGTAGTTTGTGGCGAGCTTCATCATAGCTCAGTTCGCAATAAAAAAGCTCAAAACGATCGCAGATTAATAAAATGTAGTAATTGTCAAGCTAACCATACTGCAAATTACAGAGGTTGCTTAGTTTATCAAGACCTAAAAAAACGCTTGAATGTCAAGCAAGAATCGGTAAGAAATCCTTCTAATAATATAATTTTTTCCGCACCAATAGCCCCTTCAAATTCTAATAACAACCCTGTGAACTCAGGAATTTCCTATGCTGATGCATTAAAGTCCGCGAGCACTGTTAATCCCCCTGCTAACACGAATAGCAGTCTTGAAGTAATGATACTCAGTCTAGCTCAAACTTTGAATGTACTTGTGCAAATGATGCAAAAGTTCGATAAACTTTTGACTGCAGTTTTAGAGAAAAAATGAGTGTCTTGAAAATTTGTGCGTGGAATTCGAATGGGTTAACTAAGCATAAGCTGGAAATTCAGAGTTTTTTAAGCCAAGAGGAAATTGATGTATTGCTCCTCTCCGAAACTCATTTAATAAATAAAAACTTCTTTTCTATCCCAGGCTACTTATTCTATCAAACCAACCACCCAAACGGCAAGGCGCATGGAGGCACTGGTATACTTATTCGCAAAAGAATCCAACATTTTTCTCTAGATTCCTATTGTTATGATTTCCTTCAAGCAACGACACTTTGCGTAGTATTACGTGGTAAAAATATCGTTTTATCGGCGATTTATTGCCCACCTCGCTTCAGTATAACAGAAAAAATGTTTCTAGATTTCTTTGTGACACTAGGGGATAAGTTTCTTGCAGCAGGTGACTACAATGCAAAGCATACTCTCTGGGGCTCGCGAACCTGCAATTCTAAGGGCCAACAATTATACAAGACAATAATTGACAAAAATAATGCTCTTGACTTTGTGTCCCCAAGGCAACCAACTTACTGGCCATCAGACCTCCAAAAAATTCCTGACCTCTTAGATTTCGGGATCATTAAGGGTATTGCAAGAGAACTTATTTCAGCAAAAGCGACAGCTGACCTCTCGTCGGATCATTCGCCTGTTGTATTTCTATTACACAAGTATCCAATAAAACTTGAACGTTCAATCAGCCTAACAAATCCAAGGACTAACTGGCTGAAGTACAAAAAGTATATAAGTTCGCATATACATACTAAATATAAAATAGACTGCAATGAGCATATTGATGACGCCGTAACTGTTTTTTCTTCCATTCTTGAATCAGCAGCGAAAAATTCTACTCCTTGTACGGAAGACAGGACTAGAAAAACCAGGACCAATATAGAAATTGAAAACCTTGTCGCCAAAAAACGAAGATGCAGGCGCGAATGGCAACGATTCCGGTCACCATTTGCCAAAGATAGACTAAAAGACGCTGAAAAAAAGCTTAGACTAGCTCTATTCCGGGAAAAGGAAATTGAAAAAAGCCATTTTATCCAGAAACTTACACCCAGGGGTGTTAATCGGGAGTCCATGTGGATAGCGAGCCGCACTTTTAATACTCCTGTATATAGTGAGTCACCTATTCGTAGACCTAACAATGGGTGGGCGCGTTCCGACGAAGAGAAAGCAACGGCTTTTGCAGTACACCTTAATAGAGTATTTCAACCAAACCCGAGCACTATTGTACACAACTTTCCAACTCAATCCGAAAACACAAACAGAATTCGCGCAAACTTTATTCCGAGTGAGTTATCTAATACCATAAAAAGTGAACTAGTCTGTAAAAAAGCCCCTGGACATGATCTTATTACTCCGAAAATGTTAAAAAATTTACCTTTCGTAGCAGTAGTATTTTTAACTGTGCTTTTTAATTCTATTATAAAGTATGGTTATTTTCCAAAAGATTGGAAACGGTCGGTTATTAAAATGGTGCTTAAACCCGGTAAAGATCCTACGCAAACTTCCTCTTACAGACCCATAAGTCTCCTTCCTTGCCTTTCAAAGTTATTCGAAAAACTTTTGATATCCAAATTGACTCCATTTCTTCAGGAACAACATATTATTCCTTCCCATCAATTTGGATTCAGAAAAAAACACGGTACTATTGAGCAAGTAAATCGTATTACCAACGAAATAAGAATCGCATTTGAACATCGCGAGTACTGCTCAGCAGTTTTTCTGGACGTGCAACAAGCGTTCGACAAAGTTTGGCACGACGGTTTGCTGCATAAAATCAGAAACTTACTTCCTTTAAATTTTCACGCGACCTTTGAGTCATACTTAAAACATAGAACGTTTCAAGTAAAACACAACTCGTTTACAACAAAATGTTATGAAATTCATGCAGGGGTTCCTCAAGGAAGTGTTGTTGGGCCTATTCTCTATCTTTTGTACACAGCGGATATTCCTAAAAGCGATCGAGTATCAATTTCGACATTTGCTGACGACACAGCGATACTAAGCCGCCACAAGGATATTTGTGTTGCAACTTCTAAGCTCCAAAATCATCTCCGCGAAATCCATGACTGGCTTACTAAATGGCGAATCCAAATAAACGAACTCAAATGCCGACATATCACTTTCACGCTAAACAGGAAAGCTTCGCCGGACATTTTCCTTAATAACACGCGCATCCCTCAATGTGAAGAAGTTACTTACCTCGGAATTCACTTAGATAAAAGATTGACATGGCGTAAGCACATCGAGGCTAAGAGAACCCAAATGAAGCTGCAAGCAAGCAGGTTACACTGGCTCATAAATAATCGCTCTGATCTAAAACTAGATTATAAAGTCCTTCTGTACAAGCAAGTTATTAAACCAATATGGACTTATGGTTTGCAATTGTATGGACATGCAAGCGCTTCGAATATAGACATTCTACAGAGAGCACAATCTAAAATCCTTAGGACAATTACAGGAGCCCCATGGTTTGTTACAAATGAAAGAATACATAGAGAGCTCAACGTAGAAATGGTGAAAACGGAATTCGCCAAAATCAAAGAAAAATATTTTTGTAAACTGCGAGCGCACGTAAATCCACTAGCGCGTTCACTAACTAATTCATTACACTATTCGAGGCTAAAAAGAAATGATCGACCAGCGCTTCCAAATACAACAGGTGCAATCCATGCACATTCAACAACACAGCTCTCCTAGCTGATTGCCGACTCGGTTTTCGGAGTGCAATCCATGCACATTCAACAACACAGCTCTCCTAGCTGATTGCCGACGCGGTTTTCGGAGTGCAATCCATGCACATTCAACAACACAGCTCTCCTAGCTGATTGCCGACGCGGTTTTCGGAGTGCAATCCATGCACATGCAACAACACAGCTCTCCTAGCTGATTGCCGACGCGGTTTTCGGAGTGCAATCCATGCACTTCCAAAAACAACAGCTTTCCTAGCTATAAAGTCAAAAAATCTACATTCTCCCGGGTAATCCACTGCATAACCACCTTACTGAGCTTTATATTAAGCTCTCCAACACCGTTCTCAATTACATGTGCTCCTACACACACATCATAAAAGCCTAGCTCCAGCGAAAAGGCACGTAATTATCTAAAAATTACATCCCATAAAGGATTCTTCAAATCTGAATATGCTCTGTGATATGTAATTGTTAACTTTAGGTGTAAGATTTTATAAATTATTGATAGACTCCTATCCTAAAGGAGTGATCCAATAAATTAAATGAATTGTTTTATAAAAAAAAAATCATGAAACCGTTATAAGTGAGATATTTCAAAGATTTAGAATTTCAGGTTTGCGCAATCTGCTTAGAAAGATACGACACGAATGCTAGCTTTGCCGCATCCGCGATGCACGGCCTCAACCTCCCCAGATGGGGCAACTTCCAGTGGCACGCATGTCGGCCTTCCAGAGGCCATTCTCCTTTATTTGACTGGACTTTTTTGGGCCATTCTACGTAACAGTAAAGCGATCGACATGCAAGCGATATGGAGTTTTGTTCACCTGCTTAACCTGTCGTGCCATCCACGTCGAGATCGCATTCAGCCTTAACACCGATTCATGTATTATGGCCATTAGAAATTTTATAGCACGCAGAGGCACCCCGATACAGTTTTTCAGCGACAACGGCACCAATCTCAAATCTTTTGAACGAACTCTTCGTGAAGCATGCCAGGAAATCGATTTCAACCAGGTGCAGCAGAAATTCGTTTCACCGGAGTCTACATGGACTTTCATCCCACCGGCTAGCCCTCACATGGGTGGAGCGTGGGGGCGCTTGATACGCTCTATTAAGACGGCCATGTACCACATAATCACCCCAAACACGAAATTGACTGACGAGAAGCTGATCAACTTATTCCTGGAAGTAGAAAGTATCGTTAATTCGAGACCACTTTCGTACTTGTCTTTGGAAACAGCTGAAGAGGAAGTTCTCACGCCGAATCATTTTCTGCTCGGGAGCTCATCCGGAATGAAACCACCCGGATATTTCAGTAGTCGAGACCAGCTCACGAAACAATCTTGGCGCCATTCGCAGTACCTTGCTGACATGTTCTGGAAAAGGTGGGTAAGTGAAGTACTGCCTGAACTTACTCGACGTACCAAATGGCACCAGAAAGTAAAACCGATCAAGATTGGCGACGTAGTATTTATCGCTGATCCCAATACTTTACGGAATCAGTGGCCAAAAGGAAGAGTTACCAGAGTTATCACTGGAAGCGACGGCCAGGTTCGTAGCGCCTATGTGCAAACACCACTGGGAGAATATCATCGTCCAGCCACGAAAATAGCCGTGTTGGATGTTCAACAGATTGACGGTGGCGATGGAGATCTAGAAAGGGTATCCTCAATCTTCGATTAAGAAACCGGGGCGCAGAATGTTACCGATCTCACCACCGTGCGACTCACTTAAGACTGACGGTGACACTTTCACGTTAATATGTAAAAGCGGCCATAAAAAAAGCTACTAGTAAAAACTACGTCTGATGACGCATTAAAATCAAAGTACGGCAAGGTGACGGTCTAAACCGGCGGTCATTGGAGAAAGAACAATAAGAGAAGACCAAATTTTTTGAAGCGTCATCGATATAATCAAATTTATATCTATTCTTTGTAAATTTAATTAAAAGTATTTTCTAAATAAATAAATCGTAAAACGCTATCAGAAGTTGGTGTTACAAACTTTATTGCCAACACTAAGAGTACCTGTGCTCATATAAAACTATAGCTGCAACTTCGGCCAAAATTTCGCGCGCGTTATGGCATGATTTGGTGAAAAAGTTCAACTGTGGTGAACCACGCCATAAGTCGAGTGTTGTGGTGAACCACATAATAGAAAGTGTAATGTACCACGTAATAGCTTTTGGCCGAAGTTGCAGCTATAGTTCTATATCGTCGACCCGATAATAAATTGTACTATGTGACATTTTACAATTGTTGAGAAATCGCATTTAAAGTTTAAAAAGTGCCGTAGCAACCATAGGGGCAAGAGGGGGGTTTGCCCCCCCACGAATTTTTGTTTTGCCCATGAAAAAAATTAAAATAGGAGAAAAAATAAATTACAATCGAAAAAACAATGATGTTCAATCATATTTAATATAATTGCACTTTGCGATTTTTTAGTTTATTGAATCTTAAAAGAATGGTTCCCAGATTTTGTTCGTCATTTGTCTTTTCACGCACCATATTTTTTATTTCTTTGTCAATTCGTATCGGAAAAACGGTTTCATCGATTATATTTTTTCATCAAGTCCATATTTAATTTATTATTCATTTCATAAGACATACTTGATAGAAAATCTTACGTTCATTGATGTATTGCAATACTTCATGAAGTAATACGTATGAATGAGTAAGATAATATCTTTTTAGAACGAAGTTCTTTATGAAACGATAGCGACAGGGGACCTAGTCGAGAAAAAGTGAAAAACCGCTATAAAATCCGCGTTACCTAAATTGAAGTTCGCAAAAAAGGGTATAATAACCTTTGCAAAAAGAAAGAAATATACATATATTTACGTAAAATGACTTCCTGATGCGGCCGAGATATTATACTTTTTTAGGCGACACTTATTTCCGACGATATCCCGAAAAAAACAATTAATTATTAAATTCAGAAACTACACAGACACATACAAGCATAAATGCATTCAAACAAAACAAAACAATATGTGGTGCTGCCAGACTGAACGTTTTCAGAATAACTCCGATTAGTAGGTTTTTGCAAATATATAAGGGCATTTTAGGTAGCTTATAATTTTTTGCGCTATCAAAGTATACGTCAATTCGTACATAATTAAAACATATTTAAAATCATCGTCTGTACTCCGGGGGCTGCGGATGTAATATCGGTGTGAAAAATATCGATACTTTAAAACATCTTTATGTATGAAAATTCGCATTTTCGAGACTATCTCATTTGCGATGGAAAACCCTTTACACGTATGCTTTTTCAGTTCCAGTATATTCTGCTTATCTAACTTAGCACTTTGAGGGCTCAACGCTGTTAAAGTAAATTGAAAGGAAGTAACGAGCTCACTACTTTGAATAAAGGAAATCAGAGTTGAAATTTCGATGACAGGTGACAGAAATATAGGAAATGGTTGACTTAAATGCAACCCTGTGAGTCCGATTACTTGTAATAAGCGTATGCGTTCAAGTAGCGAAAGTAAGTCAAAGTACTTATTTGTTTTTATACCCAGCGTAAGCAGGGTATATTAGGGTATCTTGTAACAGCCAGAATTACGCTCCGTAGATATAGACATATATATATATATTCTTGATCAGGATCAAAAATTGAATCGATTTAGACATGTCCGTCCGTCCGTGTCCGGATCTCCTCCGAAACGGCTGGACCAATCAAGTCGAAATGTGGCACACAGGTATATCGGGGTCCGAGTATGATCTGAACTAAAAATGGAAGACATCCACTCACTGCCACGCCCACAAATGAATTTAATGTGTTTTCAGTAAAATGCTTGTAACTTGCGAACCACTCAACACATTTCATTGATATTTGGTGTACTGGTAAACTACGAAAAGGGACATATCCTGGGGGAAAATGGATGCCGTCCTCCTCGAGCCACGCCCACAAATAAGGGTTTATCGTAACTTATGAAGTAAAAGGCGTAGAAACTTCAAATTCGCAGCATACTTTGGTTGACCAAAGCGAATGAAAGGTGTAGGAAAAAGTTATGTGTCCCGCCCACTGCCACGCCCACAAATGAAGATTTTTGGTAACTTCCGAAGTAAAAGGCGTAGAAGCAAATTCGCAGCATGGGTTGACGAAGGTGAACGATAGGTGCAGGAAAAAAAGTTATGTAGCCCGCCCAATGCCACGCCCACAAATGAAGATTTTTCGTACCATAGTGCGCCAATAATGTCGGGATGCTGGATATTTCAAAGTCGCGCTTGGCCGACTTTAGCTTTCTTACTTGGTTCCACATGTGTTTGGTATTGGAAATTTACTTGCAGCTGTAGAGCGTAGAGCCCTTTAGCGCCCATTTAAGTTACATACCAGCACAAAAATATTCTACGGCAGCATTTTTGTCTGTATTTGTATGAAAATTTCTATTTTAGCTGCATTCAACTTATTTGCACATTCGCTTTAACAGCATCCTGTTTTTGGTTTTTGAAATAAAATTTCATGGTAAAATGTTCCTTTAACAGCCCTGTTGAAAATTTATCTTTTGAATTTCAAACGCTTTCCTACCGACCTAAAATGCCTTTGCTTTGTTAGAATTTTTCAAAAATGTTGATACAAAATTAATAAACCTGGTTTAAGCTCTCATAGCGACTATCATTTGAAAGTTTAAACCATCAAAAAGTTTAAGCTAGGTTGAAGACGATAAACCTCAATTTTTTTTTCATTTCATTTTACTGCATTTTTTTATTTCTAGTCAGTTATGAAAGAATTTTCCTTTCATTACAAAACTTAAATATGTTTTTATACCCTGCGTAAGCGGGGTATATTAGTTTTGTGCAAATCTTGTAACAGGGAGAATTAAGCTCCGGAGATATGGAAAAATATATATAGAAATGATCAGGATCAAAAACTGAATCGATTTAGACAGGTCCGTCTGTCCGTCCGGCCGTCCGTGGTGGGATCTCCTCCAAAACGGCTGGACCAATCAAGTCGAAATTTGTCACACAGGTATATCGGGATCCGAGTATGATCCTAAATAAAAATGGGAGACATCCGCCCACTGCCACGCCCACAAATGAATATATTGTGTTTTCAGTAATATGCTTGTAACTTGCGAACCATCCAACACATTCCATTGATATTTGGTGTACTGGTAAACTTTGCGAAAAACCTTGCTGCGAATTATATTTACTAACATTTATAAATACCATAATGAACTTCGTTCTTATCTGGTGTCCTATGACACAACTCAACTTGTTATATATCTCTCTCTTTTTTTGTCGTTTCGTTTTGCGCTCGTTTTAGTTTCGATCCTTTCATTTCATTCTATGCCCAATTTAGGTTAACTTTGGTAATTTCGACTTCTTTTTGACCTATTTTTGGTCGAAATGCCTTCTCAATGCCCTAACTTTAAAGCCGAAATGCCCTATAATGCCCTATTATTACCGCCAGACGACTTCCATTCTATTACCCACTTACGTCGAATGGACGTAATTATGCCCTATTTAGGGCAGGGCAGGCAAATATTCTGCCCTAAAATAGGTGAGAAATTACCAATTTTGGAACTAATGACTGTCCCAGAAATAACTGTCCTTTTGTTTTTAGGCTATTTATAAAAAGTGTTAACTCTATACCAACATATTTGGTACCTAAATAAAGTATAAATATTGCAGATTAAAAAAAAATACTCATTCGTAAAATAAAAGAGCTACTGAAAAGATGTCGTCTCAACAAGAAGAAAAGCGGAAAGCAATTATTTACAAACACCTGGAAAATCCAAACACCACGTACAAAAAGATCGCTAAGGAAGTTGGCGTGTGCGAAAAAACTGTCGGTAGGACCATAAAACGATACAGACAGCTTACCCCTTTATCAAAAACACCAGGATCAGGGAGAAAAAGTGGTCCAGCGAACCAAGCGGTGGCCCAGAACGTTAAGCGGCTGTTTACTCAGAATCCAGGCACTTCGGTTCGTGATATGGCAGCAAAATCGGGAACATCGAAGTCAAGTGTTCAACGGATTAAAAAAATTTACAACCTAAGGAGCTATAAAGTACAAAAAGTACCTGATAGGTCAGAGGAAAGGACGCCGAAGCCAAGATGAGGGCTCGAAAACTGTATCGCGATTACCTGCCCAAATTTGATTGCGTGATCATGGACGATGAAACGTATTGCAAAGCGGATTTCAAGCAGTTACCTGGACACGGATATTATACTGCGGTTAGAAGGGGTGGAGCATCCTCTAAATTTACCACCGAAAAACATACCAAATTTCCAAAGAAATACATGGTGTGGCAGGCCATTTGCAAATGTGGCGTTCGAAGTAAGGAATTTGTGACGGATCGCACAATCAACACCGAAATTTACATCAGAGAGTGTCTGGACCGGCGTTTGCTGCCTTTTATAAGTCAACACCAAGGTTCAGTACTATTTTGGCCTGACCTAGCAACATCTCACTACGCCCAGAGAACGATGGATTGGTACCAAGCCAATAATGTCACTGTGGTACCAAGAGTAGCAAATCCTCCGAATTACCCCGAACTTCGTCCAATCGAAAAATATTGGGCTTTAATGAAAAGGAACCGTAAGAAGACCAAACAAACTGCGAATAACATCGAAATATTTCGACATAAATGGCGTCGGGCTAAAAAAATTACACTAAGGTGAACGAAAAGTCGGTAAAAAACCTATGTGGAAGGACCTTAATAAAAAAGTTTATAATTATTTTTAAGTGTCAATTTTTTTTCAGTGTAAATATAAAGTTTATTCGGTTTATTGTTGTAATGTTGCACTTAATAATAAACTGAAAGAATTCTAATTTAAAAAAACATCATTGGTGTTTTTGCAATAAAAAAAAACAAAAGGACAGCTATTTCTGGGACAGTCTTTACTAATTTGCTAGTTGGGAGGTGGGTCTAGTATCTGGCATATGACCTTTTTTGTGACCTAGGTGTACATTTGAAATGTAAAACAAAAATCTAATTACCATGGTAACTTAATTGAATAACAATAAGACTGGTCAAATTAGAATTCTTCGAACAACACGACTTTCGTGCGACACATTTTGCTTTCTTAATTAACCGTAGTGACTATTATTGCATATCTGAAGAATTTACAATAAGAGTACACGTACCTAGAGAAGAACGAAAATCAAGGAACAAATATGAGGACCCTGATAAAGAGTATGAACTATTCAACTTGCTACTGAAATCAGCGAAAGCTACGACAGCGCTTATATACGCATTTGCGCAGTCACTCCCAATTTCAACAATACACTCTTATTCGCCACAGCATTGTGGGTTTCGATTGGATTTGAAAGAACTTAGCACTTAGTCCTGTGTAGCTAATGAAGTTTGTATTTCGGAGTAAATTTATTTGTGTTCATTTCATCCAATATGTTGCCTTACAAGTGAAATGTGGGAATAAATTATCTCTGGACGTTCTAATAACAGTGAGATGAATTGTATGCATACACATGTCGTGCCAAGTTTCAACTTTTCACGGGCATTCTGCAAATTCAAACGGTCGTAGAAATGACAAATTACTCAACAATTATTGGATAAGAAAGATTAACTTTAAAAGGTAGCGACGCACGTATCGTTGAAAAGTGTTTGGTGACCCCAATTCCATCATTATCGACTGAGTCCATTGATGTTATAGCTTACTACTCCTTAATATACTTAATTTTGGTAAAAATGATAATGAGTTTTTAACCCTTTGATGCCCGAAGTTGCCTATAGGCAACATTCAAACGTGTCCCTCTCTTGTGGTGTTATTATGGACTTGTATGATACATAATGAAGTTTTTTCGGATTTAATTGGAGTTTGATAGGATTACAATGATTGTAAAAAATAGTTAATCCGCATTTACCAATTTTGTCAACCAGGGAAGTCATCATTTGTCCATAGTTATTTGTAATATATGTAATTATATGGTAGAAAAATAAAGTTCAAACTTTCGAATTTTGGCAACTGGTAAATCACCTCCTATTATGTATTGTCGACTACTGATAAAAATTGAAAAATTTCTATCGGTCAGACTAAAATTTTTACCATTTTCTAAGTCATGTGGACAATATTTAAATATTATTATTGTCGAAGATAGAACTTTTTCGATTCTTGCATGATCAGCTAGTCAGACAATCATAAATTTAGGGGTGTATAATTATTTTTAAATTTCAAATTAATAAAAGCCTACTTTTTTCAAGAAACATGCATTGCATGTACATATATAAGCATATTTGCTTGAAATATGCTAATAAAACAGAAACATGCAGATACATGCATTTACTTCCTCTAGAAATTTCATTTATTTTTAGTCAAAAGAATCAATTTCTATGAAGTCATTCACCCCTATTATGATTGTCGACTACTGATAGAGAATCGAAAAAGTTCTATCTTCGACAAAAAATTTTAATTTTCCACATACTAGAAAATGAAAAATTTTAGTCGACGATAGAAATTTTTCAATTTTCTATCAGTAGTCGACAATCATAATAGGGGTGATAAATCGAAAGGTTTAAAAACTTGAAAGCTTAAAACTTTATTCTGAAAATGCCGAAACAAAAAGAATCCCGAATTCGTGTATCGGGCTCATGAATTATTTCCGGGTTTCCAATCCGCGGGTTCTTTTTTGAAGTGCATTCACTGCAATACATTTATATCCAGCAAAACATTGTTTAGTGTTAGGCAGCACTTGGTGACAAAGAAACACATGGCAGCGATGAAACAATAATAGAGAATTGCTTCGTTTTCCACCACAAAATGGGATCATTACATACATACATTTTGTATGTACACAATTCTTTGTATGCGCACAGTAAGCAACTTTTCCAATTTTGTTATGTGCCCTTTTCAAATTCTGGTAAAAGCTGACTTAATCCTTTAAAGACCTAACCTGCCAAGAAAAATAAAAGAAGGCGGACTGAAGGGCAGACGAACGGAGTGAGTCCAAGTACCAACGGACAACTGGACGTTTAATTTAAAAGAGTTTGACTCTCTCTCTATGCAAAAATACAAACAAAAGTGGACCTTAATGAAGGGTCTTATATGGTTTCCAGACTATTGCGTTAAACTGATTTTAGTACCTTAAGTAGACTTTAGTAGTGAGTTTAAACTGAGTTTAGGGTATTTAAATTCAGAAATAAACTCATGAGTTTAGGCATTCGTTGCTGCAACCCTTACATTTCACTACGTTTTTTGACAACGATGAAATTACCTGTTTGCTTCTTTTTTCAAATCTTTAGAGGTGAAATGAATTTTCGTTTGTTTTAATAATAAAAATAAATTAAAATATATTTCTCCCCAATTAATCTTGTCTGCGCCCGGATTCGAACCTCAGCCTTTCGGGTTCCAAGGCGGAGGCCTATCCACTATACTACGTTATATTTTCGATCAATCAAAGCAAACATCTAATTTAAGTTCGAACAGGCGTGTGAGCTCGTAAACTCAGAATTTTCAGTCTGAAAGGGTATTTTCTAAATTCAACTTAAGAAGCTAAATTCAGATTTTAAGTTGACAGTCTGGAAGTCATATTACAAAACTTACAAATTGTTTACAGACAGAATAATGTGGGGAACATGCAGCAAACAATTCTTACAAATTTTTAAAATTCATTTTTCAAATTGAAAAAAAAAAAAAAAACATTAACTGCCTTATTCATAGAAATGCTAAAATGGATTTTAGCTAAAAAGCATTTTAATTTCATATATTTTTGACAGTAAAGTCACCCTAAAAAAGGTTTAAAGAACGTTTTATTTCTATGAATAAGGCCATAAAAATCTAACTTGTCAAAAATGTTGCTAGAAACATGTTGCGTGAAACATTTTTCGAGCATATGTATCTGGCGTGTATCTGCATTTTGTTTCAAGCATATTCTACTTGCTCTGGTAGTTTCTATCAATTTTTGCAGATTCAAAGCGCAAAACCAAGAATGAGGGAAACAAATTTTGTAATTTCATTGGTTATTCAAAAAGTTCTAAGACTTTTTCTGTTTGCAGAAAACTTGAAAGACTCGAAAAGACTTTGAACTGCTTTTTTTTAAACAACACACCATAACCTTTCGTTATGAGGCGAAAAAAATAATATATAATTGGATAATTGGACAGCAGATTGAAATTCGGGCAATAAAGGGTTAAATACTTTCAGCAAATTGTTTAGTATGTACTCTATTTTCTGAACCCTAAAAGTTTCGTGTTAGGGGATACGAAGATACAGCGCTTCAAATTGAGTGGCCCACCTGATTGTGCCGAGGAAAAATAATTAATAGACTTTTCCTATAGGAAAACTACGTTTTCAAAGTTTTCTGCACCAACTTTTTTTTGGAGATCTGAAACACTATCCCCCTTATCCATAATCAAATTTTAAATTTGAATCACTGTTTAAATGCCAAATTTCCATACAAAAACAGAATTTAAACAATGTTTTTAATCTAAAATTTGATTATGAATAAGAGGGGAATGTCTGTACATTATTGATCAGCAAACGCTAGTTTTTTTTTTTTTTTTTTTTTTTTTGTAAAGCTTTTTATATGGAGGTTTTAAGAAAAAATATTTTAAGCTAAGTTTATACATATTAACTTTTCTTGAAGAAGTAGACATAGAATCGAAGACCTCGTCGCACGTTATTTCAATGTATCGGTGAACGTTTAAAAGCGCAACGATTGATGCGAATTTTACATTTATTTGAAAATTACGATACCCGATTTTTGTTTAAATATATAAAGAAATGTTTGAAGAAAAATAGAAAAATTCATTTCGTTTTTATTAAGAACCTTTTCATTCATAATTTTGCATTCAAAGTGTCGCTTCATCAGTCTTTAAGTGCGCTTGATTCGGTCGGACGCGTTTTTTACTTTGCTCCGCAACCTTAGTAAAAAAAAAAAAAAACAAAGCCAAAAAAACAAACAAAACATAACACAAAACAATCACAAAATTAAACATTATTAAATAAAAAAAAAAAACAAAAATAAATCCACTGAATTAAATCAAAATTAAATTTATAATAATAAAAATAAGAAAAAAACCCGAATAAAAAATTAGAGACAGTGACTCTTATAGTGCGCGAAAAGTGCATGTAAAAAAAAAAGAGAAAGAAGAAGAAAAAAAAAAAAAAAAATAAAAAATTGAAAATAAAATAAGTGTTCAACGTTCGCCGCCGTGCGGCCGACGTCGCTCGCACAGTGTTACCGAATCGATCCAACAACAAAATGCTCTGCTGAACCTTCACTCGGTGACGTCAGGCAAGCTTTCCCGCACACCGCAGCAAACAAATGCAGCAAATGCACTACCCTTTCTGCCTACAAGCTCCAATACTCCCTGCTCGATCGCAGTAAGTACGCCAACTAATACTTTTGCTAGTCCTAAGTACACAGCTACAACGTCAACGGTATCTGCTCTTATTGCGAGCCTCACCTCTTCAAAAACAACAGCATCACTGCAAAACGAAGAAACAACCGACATACTGACAAACACTAAGTCAGAAGAAGAATACAGCAGACAAAACGAAGCCGAAATTGCTGCTCAAACCGCTGCTCAGAGCTCAGCCGTGCGCTCTACTCAAGTGAATGCTAGCGCCGCTGCCGCTATAGCAAAAAACGTTGTCGTCCACGAAAAGCAAAAGGGGTCGGCAGTGCAGACAGGCATGGATCGCTACGTCAACATCAAGCGGAAATTGAGTCCCCAAAAAATGCAAGGACAGAAGGCTCTAAAAGTATTGAAACCCAATGCATCAACGAGCACTGCTACTAGCCCAAGCCAAAATAGATTTGCGCTGCTTGCTAGCAAAGATGACAATAAAGCATCTACTCCAAACCCCATCAAAAAAATTAAGCCTCCCCCAATTTACTTGCGTGAGGAATGTTCCAACGCTCTGGTAGCAACTATCGCTCGTTCCATTGGCAGCAGCAACTTTCACGTTGTTTCCATTAAAAGGGGTAACGTGAAAGAAACTAAAATACAAATTTATACGGAAATCCACTATCGTACCCTGGTGAACCACTTTGATGCACTCAAAAAAAGCTACTATACCTACCAGCTTAAAGCAAGCAAAGGTTTAGTGGTAGTAATAAAAGGCATCGAGCCCTCACTTGACCCAGCAGAGATCAAAGGCGCTCTGCAAGCTGCAGGTTTTCCAACGAAAACCGTTTTTAATATTAAAAACAAACAAAATATTCCGCAACCCCTATATCGCATTGAGCTTGATCCTTCAGCTAACTCCCAAAAACTAAAAAAGAACGAGGTCCACCCAATATACAATCTGCAATTTTTGCTACACCGCAAAATTACTGTCGAAGAGCCTCATAAGCGGAAAGGACCGGTTCAATGCTCTAATTGCCAAGAATTTGGTCACACGCAAAACTATTGCACTTTGAACCCCGTGTGCGCTACATGTGGAGATCGGCATTCTTCGTACTCTTGTCAAGTTGATCAAGACAACCCCGATGTAAGAAAATGCAGCAACTGTGGTGGTAACCACAAAGCGAGTTATCGTGGATGCCCGATCTACATGGCAATAAAAAAAAAAGACCAACCCAAGCGGAAAACTCACGAAGAAGTTCCGAACTTCTTGCCGAGCCAGCAAGGGCCAGCATCAGCTGCTCTTCCTCCCAAAGCATTTTCATATGCTGACGCAGTAAAGTCTAACACTGCGACCCAACCTCAAGCATCTCTTGCGACAGCAGCACATCCTGTTCATACTCCTATGACTATTCCGTATGCTGACGCTGTCAGGTCGAACACTGCGGTACACCCTCAAGGTGCCATATCAAATTTGGAATCAATGATCTCGAATTTGACTAACTGCATGATGCAGTTCACTTCAACTGTGCAATCAATGCTGCAAGAGATGATGCGGGCTCAAAGCCAACTCATGCAAATTCTTATTGCAAAGAAATGAGTGTCCTAAAAATTTGTCATTGGAATGCTAACGGCATTCGACAACACAAGCTTGAAATTCAAACATTTCTTGAATTACATTCAATTGACGTAATGCTCGTCAGTGAAACCCACCTCACAAGCAAAAATAATTTTACTATTAAAAATTATACGTTTTATGGCACTCATCACCCTGATGGAAAGGCACACGGCGGCACCGGCGTTTTGATCAAAACTCGAATAAAACACAATTTAATGGATGAATTTTCCCAAAATTACTTACAAGCAACCTCTATCTCATTGCATTATGGTAACAGCATTATCGCTCTAAGTGCAGTTTACTGCCCACCGAGATTTTCTGTTACTGGTACACAATTTTTAGAGTACTTCCAAAAGCTTGGCAACAAATTTATAGCAGCTGGGGACTATAATGCTAAGCACCCACACTGGGGCTCTAGATTAATTAACCCCAAAGGGCGACAACTATATTCAATTATAATAAATATTCGTGAAAATTTTGACTGTATTTCAACAGGTCAACCCACCTACTGGCCTTCCGATTTGCAAAAAACCCACTGGCTTAAATACAAAAAATATATAAGCTCGCATTTGAACGAGAACTCTATACTCCGAAGCGAATGTGATATTGATGATGCCGTAACAGAGGTAAACAATATCATGATATCGGCAGCAGTTCATGCAACCCCAAAAATAATCAGCAAGCCAAAAGAACCTCGAAGATATACTTCAAGCGAGATCGAAACTCTTGTACGAGAAAAAAGACGCCTACGAAGGGAATGGCAGCGACAACGTTCACCCACCGCGAAAGTTAACTTAGTGCAAGCGACTAAGCGCCTGAGAGAAGCTCTTGATAATGATCTGAAAACTAATCTAGAAAATTACACTCGAAATTTGAGCCCGACAGCGGAATCAAACTATTCTCTTTGGAAAGCAAATAAAAAGATGAAGGCACCCAAAACAAACGCAGCACCACTGCGTACTAACACTGGAAGCTGGGCTAGAAAGGACGAAGAAAAAGCGCATGTATTTGCTAAATATCTCGAAAACGTTTTTAAGCCCAACCCACGCACTAACGCTTTTCAATTTCCCAAAATAAACCCTCGATCAATCAATAGGCGAATTTCAGCACAAGGAGATCAAGTTTATCATTGGCGAGCTAAACACAAAAAAGGCCGCAGGCTTTGATCTTATAACCCCACAGATGGTGCAACAACTCCCCACCGTAGCAACAAGATTAATCCTCTTCATATTCAACGCAATATTGAGGCTAGGATATTATCCTAGACCCTGGAAAATTTCGAACATAATTATGATCCCTAAGCCAGGAAAAGACCTATCACTCCCATCATCATATCGGCCAATTAGCTTGTTGCCAGTACTCTCAAAAGTCTTTGAAAAATGTCTCTTAGCAAAAATTTTACCACCCTTACAAATCTCTGGAGCTATTCCCCAGCACCAGTTTGGTTTTCGTAAAAGCCATGGCACCATTGAACAGGTAAACAGAGTTACCACCGAAATCAGAAACGCATTTGAAAAAAAGAAATACTGTTCCGCCATATTTCTGGATATCTCGCAAGCCTTTGATAAAGTATGGCACTCTGGCTTAATGTTTAAAATTAAACATACCCTTCCCGAAAACACTCACAAAGTCCTACAATCCTACCTCTCTGAAAGGAAGTTCAAAATCAAATATGGAACACACACGACATATGAATATGACATTTCAGCAGGTGTACCCCAAGGTAGTGTCCTAGGGCCCCTGCTATACCTGATTTACACGGCTGATCTGCCTGTATCCCCAGAACTCTTCACATCTACATTTGCAGACGATACAGCAATTTTGTATGCACACAGCGATCCTGTGGTCGCCTCTCGAGTTCTTAATAATCATCTTCATACTGTTGAAGACTGGCTTGCGAACTGGAGAATAAAAGTAAATGACAGCAAATGCACCCACATAACTTTCACGCTGCGTCGCGAGACATGCCCTCCAATTATGCTTAACCCTTTCCTTCCCATGGTAGCCATATGGCTACCAGTTTTTAATTTAATATTTCTTTTTGGTAATTGGAATATTAAGTTAACTTTATTATTAATAAATAAAGTTTAAAAAAAAGTTTTACACGCTAAATAAAGCTGAATTGTAATGGTAGCCAAATGGCTACATTGGGCTGATATGGTAACGTTTTTCCCATCAGCTGTGATATCAATTGTTTTTATGTTTTTAACCAAAATGGCAAGCAACGTAAATAATTTCTGTGGAAAAGAAAGAGAAATCGTAAAAATTTTGCAAGGCGATGTGTCCGAAGAAGAATTTGGTGAAGATAGTGACGACGAATATGAATTATTAGTTAATATTGTTCAAGATGAATCGCTTGCGGGAAATATTGACGAAGAAACTGTTTTGGCGAGTATGGTTGGCAGAACTTTTATATTGGTTTCAATTAATTGTAACTACTATTAGGCTGCAATGACTTTGAAATACATTTGGAAGAAATGCAGGAGACTGAAGGAGTTGCAGTTACAGGACAAAGAGAACTAACGTGGCGCAAAGTTGATATAGAAAAAATAAAAAGGGTCTGCGATCGTCCGTCTCCTGAAGAAGTTGAAGTACAAACTCCCCTTAAATATTTTAAGCTTTTCTTTTCGGATGCCATCCTAACAGATATAGTGTTCCAGACAAATCTTTTTTCTGTTCAAAATTCTGCCAACACCCCACTAAATACTGATTTTTCGGAAATGTCAAAATTTATTGGTGTGATTTTACTCACCAGCATAGTCAAACTGCCACAGTACCGAATGTATTGGGCAAAATCAACAAGATTTCCGAAAATCTCAGATATCATGCCCAGGAATAGGTTCGATATGATAAAAAAAAATTTTCACTTGAATGACAATAGTAACATAAAAAAAAAATCTGATCCAGAATACGATCCACTCTTTAAAGTTCGTCCATTCCTAACCGAGGTGCGAAAAAGTTTTTTAAAAATTGCACCTGTGGAGATGAATTCCATTGACGAAGTCCTCATTCCAACCAAATGCAAGAGTAATCTCAAACAATATTTTTGTAACAAACCCCACAAATGGGGGATAAAAATGTTTGCAAGGACTGCCTCAAATGGAATGATGTATGACTTTGAAGTGTACACCGGCAAGGCTACGATCAAAACAAAAACTCCATTGGGTATAAGTGGAGATATTGTAATCAAACTTTGTGCGACGCTCCCCAAACACAAAAACTTCAAGGTTTTTACAGATAACTGGTTCACGTCATACAATTTGATTAAGGCGCTAAAAGAAGATGGTATTTTCCTAACAGGAACAGTAAGACCCAATAGATTACCAAAGTGCGATCTGGCTTGTGATAAGACTTTGAAGACCAAAGGAAGGGGATCCTTCGATTACCGTACAGAAAAAAACGAAAATATAACTGCCGTCAAATGGCTTGACAATAAGCCTGTTCATTTAGCATCATCAATTTATGGAATTGACCCACTGAGTGATATCTCGAGATGGTCGTCCAAGGAAAGAAAGTATGTCGATGTTCCACGGCCTGATATAGTAACCCAATACGTTCGCTATATGGGTGGCGTCGACCTAAGCGACATGCTGGTTGCACTCTATAGAACGAAAATAGGAACCAAAAAATACTACCTAAGAATATTTTACCATCTTCTGGACGTTTGTGTTGTAAATGCGTGGCTGCTTTATAGAAATCAGTGCTCCCAAAAACAGATAGAAGCAAAGACATCTCTATTGGATTTTAAATCCGAAATTGCAAGAGGCAGACCGTCAGACCGACAAAACAGCCAGCAATCCAAAAATACGGGAACATATTCAAAAAGGCCTATTGCTGACGTTCAATATGACTGTATAAGCCATTGGCCTACGCCCGTGGAAAAAAAGGAGAGATGCAAATATTGCATTAGTAGGGCAGCATTTTCTAGAATAAAATGCCAAAAATGTAATGTTGCTTTGTGCTTAACAAAGGACAAAAATTGCTTTTTCTCGTTCCACAACAAATAATCACTCAATAAAAAATATTTAAACAAAGAAATCCGTGCTAAAAATTTTGTTTCGATTTTGTTCCATAGAAGCCCAATGTAGCCATACGGCTACCATGTTCCAGAATCCAATCGGAGATCGGAATAACTAAAATTTGAATGGATTATGATTTTAGGCACTCATATCATTCATAATTACCTTACTATATTTTTTTTCTACGGCTTCTTCATAATTCGGGAAGGAAAGGGTTAATAACACACGAGTTCCACAGGCCAATGAAGTGAGATATCTAGGCATTCACTTAGATCGCCGACTCACATGGCGCAAGCACATTGAGGCAAAACGCACCCAAATGAAGCTGAGCGCCCAAAAACTGCACTGGCTACTCAACAGTAAGTCAAGATTGCGGCTCGAACACAAAGTGCTTCTTTATAACGCAACACTTAAGCCTGTATGGACTTATGGCTCCCAGCTCTGGGGAAAAGCCAGCAACTCTTTATTAGACATTATACAACGCTCACAGTCCAGAATTCTTCGGACTATAACTGGTGCTCCATGGTTTATAAAAAACGAAAACATACATAAAGACCTTTGTACCCCGATGGTCAAAAACGAGCTTATCTCATTAAGCCGCAAATATTGCACTCGGTTGTCCCAACATCCGAACCCACTAGCTAGAAATTTGTTGCTAACAAACAGCTCCTCAAGGCTAAAAAGGCGTGACTTGCCATCACTGTCTCACAACTAAGCCCCCTCTAAATTTTTGAAAAAAAAATTTTTTTTTTTGTAACTTTTGTAACAAAAAAATCCTCCTGGAAACCCATCTATGGATTCATCACACGGAAAGGCAGCCCAGTTCACGCGTTGGAGTGGACTGAAAAGCATATAATAATAAATATTTTTTAGTTTTAAGATTCATTAACTTGTTGTTAGTTCATAGGATATGAAGATGTAATAATAAAAAACCGTTAAAAAAAAAAAAAAAAAAAAGTGTCGCTTGCAGGAAATTTAACTCTAATAGAATGTAACGCTAATAGAGAATAAAAGTAAGAATTTTTGGACGATAAAGGTGAGATGACACTACGTGTGCAATTCACATATAATTGCTCAAAAAAATGTGTGACACATCTGAAACAAATAAAATTTGAAGCACATTTATTTGCTCAGGGTATTACACTACGTGTGCAATGCACACATAATTGCTCAAAAAATGTGTGACACATCTGGAAAATAATTGCACACATAACATTTTCTCGCAAAAAATATGGACAAATCACACATGTTGATTGTGCAATGTTACTAGGTTTCGTTTTTAAAAGATTGCAATGAAAATAATGTCCAACTTTAGAGATTTCAGAGACAGTTAAGATAATCGAAATCTTTAAAACTAAAAGTAATGAGAGTATTTAAGCATTTGCCTAAACTGTGTTCTAACCTCACACAAAAAACCAAATGTTCAGCAGATTGTACTGTATGAGGAAACAGTTTCACGTATACATATTTTTACAAAATGTTTGTGCAGTTGAAATTTGGGTTGATTACATTACGTGTGCAACGCACACATTTTATTTGTAAAATATTAGGGGTATTCACAAAGGTGTGTTAAAAACGTTGGAAAGTAGAAAAATCGGAATATTGCGACTTCTTAAAAACTTGCTATACTTTTTTATGTATCTTGCACAACTTTTTAGGCAGTTAAAATTTTCCGATTTTCCGACTTTCCTATTTTCCGACGACTTTGTGAATACCCCTATTGTAAGAATTATTTTGAGCAAACAAATTATTCGTCGATTTCATTACGTGTGCAATGTTTATGACGTCAGTGAGCAAATATTCGTGCATGGCACACGTAGTGTCATCTCACCTTAATTGACTAGTGTAAAAACCCTTATTTAGGGAGCAAAACTATGTTTAGTAATTAGTCTGGTCCCGTACATGCAACTGCCTAAAACTGGCCAACTTTTATCCAGTTTTCAACAAATTGGACAGTCTTTTGCAGCACGGGAACAGACCAGTTATCGAAAAATTTGAGGTTTCTTGGTTTTACAAAGTGAAGCTTTTTACACTAGTCAATAATCGTCCTAAAATTATTATTTTTATTCGCTATTAGAGTTAAACCTGTGTTTTCACGTACGAAGAATCACGAAACGGTTTACTGACCATGTGAACGAAATTATCAATTTTTCTCTAAACTTTCGCATAGTGCTCGCTCAGAAAGTATGATCAAATGTACTAGTCAACTATTGACTAGTGTAAAAAGTGTCAAACCAATGTTTTGGGAGCCACTAGTGGGACTCATGCAGCTTCGCAAATTGTGGGAAATGAGAAATTTGTCACACAACTGTCAAAATTTGTATGAAAATTTACGATGGGAAAAGTTGCGAAGGCATTTGCGAAGCTGCGTGAGTACCACTACTAAAGCACTCGATGCGTCGATGTTATTTTATAAAACGTCAATTTTTAGAAACAAGCCAATTTTTAAATTTTAATTTATGTAATTGCACATATAAATTAATTTACATTGAGTCTATAAAAAAAACATTTTTTTTTTAAAACAATGTAAAACTATTTTGGGGGAGAGGGAGCGGGGGCGGGGTCGGGGTTGGTTTGGACCTCAAAAACGACCCCCTAGATAAGCGCCTGTGGCTTTTCATTCAAAATGCATTTTAACTTTGTATTTCATTTAAATCAAAAATACCTACATATACAGGGTGTTTCCCATAACGGTGTACATCCGAAGGGTGGTGATAGAGGGGGTCAAGACGAACCAAAAATCGTATGGGGGGGGGGGGGGAGTTCGCAAATGCACCCTTGAGGAGTTATAGGGCCTTAAAATTTTTAGGCAGTAAGTCGAGAAAAAAAATTCTTCCACGATAACGGTTCATCGTGGAAAAAAAACTGTTAAGCGGTTTGAAAGCCAATTCTATGGGCTTTTAGGCAAAATTAAATTCATGGTAAGAATTTAAGCCATTAATGGTTAAATAAGCGGTCAAAGTCAAAAATTCTGAAAAAATTTATATTTTTTTACTTTGGGAGCCATTTTGGTATGAAAAAGGTCCAATTAACACATACTTTTCTAATTTTTTTCAAAATCCTCGATTAATTTACTTCAAATTTGTGGTACATATCTTATAAGTTTTTTTTTATTTCACTTCAGGAAAAATAGGTTTTTAGAACACACTCATAAATTTTTTGTTTAATCACTTGTATTCAGCATAGCAAATATGAAAAATCCTTTTTTGAAATAAGACGTAGAATTTTGTTTTCTTTTGGTGTAAATTCTGCATATTATTTCAAAAAAGGATTTTGAAAGGTGTAGGAAAAAAATTTATGTGGCCCGCCCACAAATGGTGAGGCAAAACATAGTGCGCCAATAATGTCGGGACGCTGGGTATTTCAAAGTCGGGCTTGACCGACTTTAGCTTTCTTACTTGTTTTTATTATATGATTATTATTGTTATTATATTTATTTATGTTATTTCGTTATTAATCATAACACAATCATGACTATAACTTAGATCATTATGCATTAGAGCATTATGCTATAAACAGAATAAGGGCGTCAGCGAATATTCGCTCGACGTCGTTGCTTAAAATACACACGGTTATACGAGGTTGCCCATAACACAGCGAATTTCGCCGCGTGAAACCGCCGCAATAGATCTTATTCTAATGGTAGCGCTGGCGACTGACGAATTGCCATATTAGAAAACATATGGATTTGCAGAAAAACGTTAGATTTTATTTGAAAATGAAAGTTTTTATTTTCTGCTGGCAATGACATACATTTCCAATCGTATGTTTTCAAAATTGTTAAATTAGCGTGCGTTGGAAAAGATTTTGGCTTTGAAAGTAAAGATTGATGATGCTTTATTGAAAAGGTGCGATCATATCCTTTTTTGTTTGATTTAGCAAACGAAGACTACAAAAATGTGTTAAAAAAGAATTCTTCACATATAATATGTTTCAATTTCTTTCAATATGAACGGTAATAAATTTAAGCTTATCTGTGAACGTATTTATATAAGAATTTTGTTTATCTCTTTAGGAGGAAGTTGCAGAAATAGATGGAAGTCACTCCGTAACACATATAAAAGGAACAAACGTGCACAACTTGTCTCTGGAAGCGGTGCACCAGTACCTGAAAAGAGCTGGAAGTTCATGAAACACATGGGTTTTTGGACGATTTTAAGGATTCACGTGCGTATGTATTTGATGGATTTTATTAACATTCATATAGTTGTTTTTCTAAGTGATATTATTTTATTCCTTTGAAAAGTACCATCGGAAATGTGAATATAGGAAATAGCGAGGGCGAATTGGCAGAAAGTTCATATGGAGCTACCACCTCAGATGTAGACCACGAAGCACGCCGAAAGCCGAAGCGTAAATCCGATCAGGAAATCACCGAAGTATTTTCAGAAATGATGCAAGAATGCGTTGCATCTGTTCGAGAAATCGCCAGATTTAGTAAATGATGAGAAAAACAAGGCAACATCGCTTGTTGTTGAATTGGCAAAACAACGAATTTTGGAATCCAATCTGCCGAAGGCAAATATAAGGGCTATTAAAAATCATTCTTCAATTTGTGGAAGATGAAATTGCTCTTTATGAACTAACTCATAATGGTATAAATCTTTCGACTTAAGACGAGACTCCACAAACTACGGAAAAGAAAGCTAGATTTTTTCAACTTTCCATTGATAGTATCTCAGAATTTGCATTTCCATAAGACTGTGCATATGTATTCATACGTTAAAAAGTGCCTTTTTGTTTTTTTTATATCTCTATGTAAATGAAGGAAAAGTTGTTTTTTGTTTATAAAAGATAAAATCAAAAAGTTCGTGAATTTTTATTTTCATTCTTTTCTTCCATTATTGTTAAAAATATAATTTGCGATTTCGTTCCTAGCAGCAAAAGCTTCCTCACGCGAACGATTTGCTTGAGAAATTCGACAAGACGTCAACGCATTTGCCGATTGTCGCCAAGTCCCTGCAACAAGAACTCCGTTTTCGACATGGTCTACCAATTACTCCTCAAAATAACCAGACTTCTTATCCAACATAAAGAAGTTATGAAGAACAACGGTAGCCAGCACAACTTCGACGTTTTTGGGAGCTGCGTGAATAGGTTAATGCAGCACTCTCCACCTGTTCGCCAATATACCGAAAGTGTTTTCGATGCAGATTCTGGCAGCAGACAATTTATAATTGAAATTTTGTTGAACTGCAGTCAAGTTTCTGCCAGGGTACGGTCGAAGCAGATTTCTTTTCAAAGGAAACGCGTTATCTCCCACGAAAAATTATGGAAACGACAAGTTGGATTCTGTAATTAGTTATTGGTTTAATCATATTCTTTTATTGCAAAGTTTTAAGAGTTTATACATGGAAGATAGTCATATACTGGAACTACAAGATTACCTCGCAAGATCATTTGCCCGAACGCACTCCGTGCAAAAACACCTCCATCGGTTTGACTTCCTAGCGCGCCAACATCAACAAATGTGAAGGTGTAGTCGGAATGAAAAATTGCCAAATAAAACAAGGCTGAAATTCTTCTTGTAATTGAAGTACAGAGATCCACTGCGTCTCGGGCAAACTATGTTGATGTTTCCCATCAACAGCACCAAGACAATGTGGCATTCCGGTTTTAATATAAAACCTAGTTAAAACAATTTATGTATACATATTAAAACACAAATCTTCAGTTTTTGTTGTTTACCTCTAGGATATGGCCTTCCATTCATGTGAGCTTGGTGGTGCAACATACACCGCGCGTCACCAGGTTAGCACACCTCCCACCAGCTTATATAATTGCTCTTGTTCTGATTGTTTTTAATAAAAAGATAAGTTTTGGTATTCAGTTCTTCTCATCTTCATATGTACTCTTACTGATAATCAAAGCAGGCGACGAATCGGTCTTTTAATAAGGTTTTGGCTGTGGTATTTTATATTATATAGAAAAACGTGCTTTGTTTTCGCGTTACTAGGTTAGCACATTCAAAGTATTTTTAGTTTATTTGCAACATTTGAAAGCGTACGACCACAGAATTTTTTTTCCTGCTCACGTGCGGTATTGATCCCAATATGGGTAAAGGTAAATCACTTTCTATAGAGGAGAAATCAAAAATTGAAGCTTGAGAGGATTTAAAGGTGTCAATAAGCGAAATATCAAGAAAAATTGGGAGAAGTCGTAAAGTTATAACCTCATTTTTGCGCAATAAGTCGGGATATGGCAAAAATAATAAAGGAGGTAATAACAAAGTCCTTTCAGACACTGATAAAAGAGCAATTTTAAGAAAAGCGTCGAACTCCGCCGCAAAGATCAGGGCTAATGTTGGCGTTAATGCAAGCCTATCTACCGTTCGAAGGGTGATTAATAATGCTCCACATTTGAAAAGGCTGAAACTAAAGAAAAAACCCCCACTTAACGTATCACGGAAGGAAATGCGCTTGAACTTCGCTAAAGGATACATGTCATGGACTTCAGATTGGCGATACGTTGTCTTTTCGGATGAAAAAAAATTCAATTTGGAAGGTCCAGACGGCTACAACTACTACTTCCACGATCTTCGCAAAGAGGAACACCAGTTGGATCGCCTTCATAGTCGGGTGGGTGGTGTGATGGTGTGGGGAGCTATCTCTTACTTTGGAACTTGCCAGTTGCAATTTTTAACAGCTAATACGAATTCCCAGGCTTACAAAAAAGTGCTTGAAACTGCTTTTCCAGAATTTAAAAATTTGTTTGGTGATTTACCATGGCATTTTCAACATGACAATGTCCCTATCCACTCTGCCCGGATAATTAAGTCGTGGATTGAGTACCAAAAAGTAAATTTAATGAAGTGGCCGCCTTATTCTGCCGACATAAATATAATAGAAAATGTTTGGGGATGGCTCGTTCGTAAAGTTTACGAATCTGGTCAGAGATTTCCCTGAATTATATAGGAACATTGTATGATTCCCTTCGAAATCGAATATATGAGGTCATACTCAAGGGAGGAGGTTCAACGCATTATTAAATGTTCTTAAAAATATTTAATTTTGTTAATTGTTCAGTTTCGAAATTAATTTTTTGCTTAAAAGACAGAAAATAAAGAAGAAGAAAAGTATGTTCTAACCTGTTGAACAATATTGGAAAGGTGATATTTATCTTATTTTTGGAGGAAAATTCATCAAACAAATATTTGCAGTGATAAATCAATACTCTGTGTCTTATTTAATCGGAAATTAAATAGCCTTTAAAAAAAAAAAATTAAATTAATGGATTCGTGCTTTTCGTTCGGGGGGAATTGATCCGAAACCACTAAGATCTATCGGCGTGCTAACCTGATGACGCGCAGTGTATATTGAGTGCAAGTCGGTCCATATTACATCGTAGGTTTCATAAATTATGCTTCTTACTGTTGACACACCCATTTTATATGACCATGCTAGGTACTGAGGGCTGCAGCCTTGCGAGAGGTACCCAAAAATGATTTTTTGGTATTTATTATTTCTTCACACTACAATAATTCTTACATCAATATTATTCCTAAACGAGTTTCCTCGTCTATAGGCTCTCGTCTTGAATTTTTTTTAAGTTTTTCCCGCAACAAATTTAAAAGGGTGTTGAACTTGGTAACACTCATCCTTGTAGCGATGAAATAGTGCTCCTCGTCTTTTAGCTTCAGGTCCAAGAAACATGTCCTTTGGAATCCAAGCTCCTTTCTGGATAAGTTCACTGGACGAACCCACCATCTTCTCTTAATTTTTTTCCTCGCCTTGAGAAAAGACTTGAACATTATTCTCATAATATTCATAATTTCTATGATTTTCGAAATTTTAACTATTCGTGCATTAATATTCGACTTTTAAATACACGAATTGAACAGCTGTTTAAAACACGCGCGAATCGCTGTCAATGTGTTCACTCGCGCGAATTTTTCGGCGTATTCGCCCGGCGCAAGGGGGGCAAAAAAAAAGCGAAAACCCCACGCTTCCAACAATATTTAAAATATCTATGGCAGGGAGGTCTATATTTTCTTTTATAGTTTATAGGCTGTTGTTTAAATATGTATAAATCACGATATTTAAGAACAAAATTTAAATGGTCTTGATTTAAAATGTCAAATGTGAAATTTTCTTAAATCCCATGATTTAGCCTATTACATTTAATATATCCATTTTAATGTTTTATTTCCATTTGGAATTTTTCCACTTTTTTTTTTGCTACTTGCTGGCACGACTGAATGTTACAGATGGAATAAAATGTATGGCACTATCGATACTATAGCTGGCAAAATAAAGATTGCACTATCAATAGTATCAATAGTTGTACCTTTTTCCACTATTTATTGATATTCGAAACTATCGACTAATGGTTGTCTGCAACGCAATCCTGATAAAATTTCAATAAATTCGTTCACTTGGAATATAAAATGACGCATTCAAAACTAGCTTGTTTGTCGAAACTAACAATGATGCCTACTATGTATACATAGTAGCAGACCTGGGCAGTCGAATTACAAAATTTTTTCAATTACAATTACCTGTAATTGTAATTGAAAAACTTCAATTATAATTACAAGTAATTGTAATTGAAGACTCTTCAATTACAATTACAAGTAATTGTAATGGAAAGATCTTCAATTATAATAACAATTTGTCATTGAAAAAACTTCAATTACAATTTGTAATTCTAGTTATAAGAAAATTACTTAGATATACACACATACATCTATAAAATAATTAATAAGTATAATAACTGTGGATATGACATTGAGTCAGTAGGTCCATGGGGAAACCTAAGATCCGTCTACCTACGACTGATCATTGAGGCACCGCTGAAGCCAAAAAGGAAAAATAGGCTGCATCCGTATGGAGGGGACTCCAAGCTGAACAAAAATATGCATCTAACGTTATAATTAATAGATTTTTGACCAGGCGCCAATCTGTCTCGCATGGCTCTGCTTTGAGACAAATAGCTCAATTTGCCTTTGAGAGTAAAAAAAACTCTTACTTTGTGGGGAATCGAACCCTCATCAATTGGATAACAAATCAAGCACACTACCGACGGCCTTGTATTGTCAACCTCAAAATATTATAATAAAATCACCTGTGCTGAAAATTTAAATAAACCGTCCCACCCGTTACTATGAAAATTTTAGTTTTTTATTTAATCGAACTGCAGGTGTAGCTTTGTCATTAGAATCGGCAATTATTAGATTCGGTTGATCAAATTTGAGAACATTTTGCGTTTGGTTCGGTATATGTATATTATTTTAAAATGGAGAGCGACAATTTATTTTCTAGTGACGAAGAATTTAAGGACAAAAATACTCCGAGTGGTATTCTCTTCGAAGCATAATTTGAGAAAGTGGTAAAAAAAAAGCACATTAATAAATAACTTGAACGTTACAAGTGATACAATATTCTTATTATTATGTTACATAGGCCTCTGAAAATGAACCATCGTCGTCGGTCATAAAAGCAAAGTGTCTATTGTGCACGGAAAAGAACACTTTCATTAAGGCATATAACGGTGTGACATCCAACTTTTTGACCCATTTGAAGAGGAAACATCCCAACGAGCTTCACAATTATAAAAAAGATCAAAACTTCGAAAAGCTAGTCTTGTTAAAGGCTAATAATAGGTGTTGAACCCAGCACGACCCTCGCGCCAAGCACGCAGAAGCCGCTATTCAGCTTTATCAACTAGAAAAGTTCAGCAGCCACAGTTTACTCGTAAGTTTTGGAGATCCCACTTCAATTAAGACTTTATCTTATAGAAAAAAAGCTCAGCTTTCGTTTAAAATTATTTTAAAAAAAATTAAAAATGTCGCATTGAGCGAAAAATTGATTTTAAAAATAAAAACCGTTTTTTTTTTGCATAAATAATAATTTCTGGAGATTTTAATATATTTTTTCGGAAAGAGCAGAAAAAATCTATAAAAATCCTTTATTACATTTTTTTCATTTTCCAATTTGCAAGACGTAGAATTTTTTGAATACAAAAAGGCCTGAAAGTTTGACACCCTTCATCCCCAAGGCGGGAAAAGCAAGTCACACAAAACCAAAGGACTACCGTCCCATAAGCCTATCCTCCTTTCTTTTGAAAACGTTCGAGAGGATTCTGGCCCATTTTATTAAAGATAACATTGGTATTGACAGACTATCGGGCTCACAACACGCCTACAATAAAGGCAAGTCGGTTGAGACAGCCCTACACAATTTGACACAAAAAATTGAAAAATCACTCTATTACAAGGAGTACACGCTAGCCGCGTTCCTTGATATAGAGGGGGCTTTCAACAATGTCTGCTCTCAAGCTATTGTATCAGCACTATCCCATTTAGGGGTCGATGACAATATTAATAGCCTAGTGAACAGCCTGTTAATCGATAGAAAGATTACGTCATATTTGGGAAATACACGGGTTAGCAGGAAGGTGGTAAGAGGAACGCCCCAAGGCGGAGTCCTCTCCCCACTTCTCTGGAACCTAGTCGTAAACTCTATGCTAATGGAACTCGATTCCATCGGATGCGATGTCACAGCGTATACAGACGACATTGTCATATCCGTCTCTGGCAAACATCTGGACATCATATCAAATCTGATGTCCCAGCATCTTAAGACACTCTGCCGCTGGAGTGGAGAGTGTGGCCTGGGGATTAATCCCAGCAAAACTGAACTAGTACTCTTCACAAGGAGATACAAGATTCCTGCCTTTAACCTACCAAAACTTAATGGGGTTACTTTAAGACTAAGCAGCCAAGTCAAATACTTGGGGCTTACACTAGACTGCAAACTTCTATGGAAAGAGAACACCATGGAAAGAGCAAAGAAAGCTTTATGCGCCCTATACTGCTGTAGGAGAGCAATAGGTGCAAAATGGGGGTTGTCCCCCAAGTCAATATTATGGATTTACCAGGCAGTAGTGGAACCTATTCTCCTATACGGCTCAACCTGTTGGTGGCCAGTAGCAGAGAAAGATTCTTATCTGCTATCCCTGGACAAAGTCAGGAGACAGTCCACTCTATTGATAACAAGGGCGCTAAGGACTACTCCAACGAAGGCACTATTTACGCTTCTATGTTGGATTCCAACATCACTCCTAATAAAGCAACAGGCGAAGATCGCCGCCGCGCGATTAAATACTGTCTGTCGCTGGCCAAGAACCGACATCGGTCATTCTCAAATCCTGATAAAAGATTTCACTACCCCAACTGATATCGACTACTGCACCCCCTCGCTCTGCTTCGAACGAAGGTTCCAAACACTCGTACCAAGCAGGGAGGAGTGGTGCGATGGTATCAATATCAGCGGAGACTCAATTCAAATATATACCGACGGCTCCAAACTCAACGCTAGGGTTGGATATGCTGTTTACTCCAGCAGCTTAAACATTAAGCTTGCCCTCCGCCTACCGGACCACTGCAGCGTTTTTCAGGCAGAGGTCATGGCAATCAACCATGCCGCCTGGCTGCTCATGTGTAATGAAATATTTGGCAGGAATATTTACATCTTCACCGACAGCCAGGCAGCCATCAAATCCCTGGATGGGGTCGAATCCACATCCAAGCTTGTTCGCGAATGCCGGAAATCTCTTAACGAGATAGCGGGACATTCCTCGGTATCCCTTCTTTGGGTACCGGGACACAGGGACATTGAAGGAAATTGCGAGGCAGACGAATTGGCTAAAATGGGTACATTGCTATCGGATGTCTCCTTTTCCAACATCGGAGTTCCACTGGCAACAGTAAAACTTCTCATCAAAGAAAAGTACTTAATCCTAGCAAACGAGCGATGGGTTACTGAAGACTCCTGCTGGGTTGCTAGACAAACCTGGCCGTCTCTGAACAGGAGACGGTCCAGAGAGCTAGTAAGTCTAAGCAGCGTCTCCATCCACCAGACGGTGGCAATACTCACCGGTCACTGCCTATTCGGCAGACACGCTGCAAGACTAGGTGTGCCAAATAATGACTTTTGCCAGAGTTGTCGCTCAGAAGAGGAGGAGGAATCTGTCTTCCACCTTATGTGCCAATGCCCGGCCCTGGCAAGAAGAAGGCGGTCTCTCCTTGAGTACTCCTTCTTCATCAGTCTCACCGAGCTGTCCGAATTGAAAGTCAAAGATATCGCTCGGTTCATTAGGAAGTCAAATTGGCTTCCCCACTAGATGTGTAAGGGAAGTGTCGTGACAATTCTTGTGGTACCACAACGGGCCAACCTACTGTGCCTACGTGAGCAAGCAGCTGCCACTTCTACCTACCTACCTACCTTGACACCCTGTATCTAGGCACCCGGTAAATATTTCCCCTCCTCCTTTTGCACAATTCATGTACTCTCATAGCGCAACATTTCCACCAAGTTTCATCGAAATCCCAGCAATGAAGTTTTTTGAGCGGATACACTTGACGTGAAATGCCCCGGGGGGTGAGTTTCAGGATTTCCTTTCGCTTTGTGCTTCGATTGCAAAGTAGAAAAGAAATTGTTATTGTCTGCTTTAAGTTCGCATTCTGATCGTTGCGCCACCGAAAGGTAGTTAGCTAGACGGTTAAGACTATCGCTCAGCGACCTCATGGGTTGGGGTTCGATCCCTGGTTCGGGTGAGAATAATTTTTTTTTTATTACCAAGTTTTTTTTATGTTTATATTTTAATTTATTTTATTTAATAGTTAGGTAGGTAGGTTGAAGTGGCTGCCACTTAGGCCGTTAATCGGCCCATTGTGATACCAAGGAGGTTTTCTTGTGTTTGTGTGAGTGTATGTCTTTTTATGAAGTGTGCCCCTAACATGCGATTTTTGAAAAACCAGTGGCTAGGCTTGGAACATTACACTCCGTTTCGCCTGTGCCGGGAATCGAACCTCGGACCCTGGGATCAAGAGCATAGCACGCATCCCCTACGCTATATTTAATAGTTAATTTTGAAATAAAAAAATGTTTCGCTAAATTTTTAAGTATTTTTTTTCTATTATATCTTTTTTTTTTAATATGTATTTTTCAATTAAAAAATTTTTGTAATAAAAATTCTACTCGTGCGTTCCACAAAAACTTCAGCAACCAAAAACTCAAATGAGCGTTTTGATCAATACATTAAATTTGCTTGTTTAGCGTAATGGTTAAGACGCTGACTTACCAACCCAGAGATCAGCGGTTCGAGGCTCGGTCAAGGCGAGAAAATTAAAAAAGTAGTGAAAAAGAAAAGATTTAAAAAAAACAAAAGAGAAAAAAAAATACAAAACAAAGAGGAGAAAATATTTTTTTTTTTTTCATAAAATGTGCAAAAAAACAAATTGATCAAAAATTGACCCAACTGTATATACTCCAGGTCTAGTTCATATGAGCAAAAACTGTGACTAGTTATTTTCCAATGACAGCTCAACGTTAAAAAAGACAGTTCAAATCATTGGTTGGCAAATTAAGAGGGAGTAGTCCTGGTATTTTTGTGACTAGTTGGGGAGTAGTTGGAATTACTGCAGGGTAGCGTATCACACACACAATTATGAATGTTTATGTATATGTTTGGCCATCACTGATATAAATCCATACTTATGATGACACGAATGTGGTGCTTTTTTGCATGGCTATATATGACTGAGTAGATAATTAAAAATTTTTGAAAATATGAATATGGCAAAAAAGATCAAAAAGATCTTTTAATGATCGCGGTGCTAAATATTTCATATTATTGAAAATTATTCGAGCTTAACCGCATTGCACCTCCCGCCTGTGGGCGGACATGGCCATGTTTCGTCACTTCGCCACTCGTGACTCATCAGCGCATTTGGGGTGCTAAGGAGTTTCAAATTTCTTGCACCTTATAAGTGAAGAATTTCAAAACCTCCTGAGAAATATACACAC